>JAFIDM010036376.1:0-14803 GCA_023159025.1 Thereuonema tuberculata | reverse complement strand
TCGGATCCATGTGAAACTCCCTTTAGTCCTTCGTCAGTTCGAGCTTCCTGTGCCTCTTCTGCCACTGACTTCTCCATTTCAGCCTCATTTGGTTCAACTGAATCCTTCACTGTTTCTTAATGATAGATTATATCAATATTGAGAGGAGTTTCGTTAAATGGAACTCCCTTGATACTATAATTACACGATAATAGTTTGCTTTGCCTAATCTGTAGCCTTTACTTTTACAACAGTAACCATCCAGGATGAATTCGACAGCTATATCGTCGAGTTTTGTCCACTTGTTGTTGGGAATATGCGCATTTGCTTTCTCCAAAAATGCGCAGGTGGGCCAATCGATCAAATGCACCAGGTTGCTCCTAGATTCAATACAGGGTTGAATTTAATTCAATGAAAAAAGTCCTCCTGAGACTACTTTCGGGTGGTCCATGACGGGGTCGACATAAATCCTCTTGAGATTGCTTTCGGGTGTTCATGACAGAGGTGTCCTTGAAAATTCTTGAATTTCCTATGACTATGCCAGGCCTGAGGGACGCATGGGAGTCTCTATGATGGCACAAACCTGGATTGAATCTAGAGGCAAACCGGTGTATTTGATGATAGGACTTTTCTCTATTCTCTTTTCAAATTACTGAACCTTTCATATGAAGCCAAAAACATGGACACTTCCAGTTTGATCTTTTTTCGTTTTTTTGCTCATATTTTTTTCCAGCAGTTTCCTCCACTCAAGAACGTGTCATTCGATAGCTCTTAAGTAGTGCTGTAAATCCCAGTAATAAAATTACTGTTGGCTTTTGCCTCCTTAGGAGGGAGGACCCTATATTAAAATAACTCCTAGAATAGGTGGCCGAATCGGTTGGTTTTTTTCGGCTATTAGTAGCTGTTGATAAGGGTATTAATTGCTGTAACTTTTATAATTCTTCCATATCTAGAAGTGGGTGAGTGCGCGCCTATGGCCCATGGGTCTTCTTCTTTCCTTCATGAACCAACCTTGGATTCTGATGGGCCCAATAACGAGTGTTTAATTCTATTGCACATATCGTTATTTGTAAATCATGTTTCGTCTGTGTATAAAATGTGGAATGGGAAATTATTACAATAATTCGCGTGATTGTCCAACATCCAATTGCAAAATTGTAAACGTCTGTCGTGGTCATTTTCATACAAGTGTTGATGTAACTGATACTTGTAGGAACAGAATCCATGTTTTCTTAAAATTCTCTAAATGGAATGGTGACTTGCAGATGTGACGCTAGCAATTTCTCTTGTTGATGTTGTAGGATGTAGTGTCGTGTAAGCCACAATGTCGATTTCCAATGTCCTTTATGAAAACAATTTCGAGATCGATGATGTCGGTCAGGATACATTCAACATATATTATACAGGCAGCAATTGAATTTCGTCTACACTCCCCAGATATTAACATTTACTTATTTCGTGTATAATAGTAACGTTCCATTTTCCATCACAACAATACTTCTGTAGACGTACACACACCTCACCCACTAACAATACGTAGATATATTACAGTAAAATACAGTAGAAAGACAGATGCGATGATTTCTCAATGCCATGCGACGTCAATCATATGTTTTAAAATATTCCTCATACATAACACATTCGAAAGTGCAAGTGATACATTGCTGAACTCCAAATTTCGAGTAGAATTTAAAAATGTCTAAATCTACAAGGTGTTCCATTTAAGATTGCAAAGCTGATTTCATTTCCGGATATGATTTAATATATTTTCCTTGCAACGGTTGCAATAACTGCATTCTGTAAACAGCATTTCCTATAGCAGAACGCTATAGATCTCAAATGATTTGCTCACTTACAGCGTTATTCAACAAATCACATGTTTGTGAATTAATAATATACTCTAATGCAAAGGGATTCGAAGAGAATCAACAGGCGCCAATTTTTGTACCTGTGCAACTAAACAGGAAGCCATAATAAAAAAGCAGTCACTTGTAGAAACTTACAGAACCTTTCAAAAATAAATAATAGCAAAACTAAAATGCATTATTTTACATGCATAATAATATGAAAAATTTACTTTTTAAACAGATATTTTCGTGGAAAATGAAAAAAAAAGAAATAATTAATACATTTCACAAAGTTTTGAGCTGCGGAAAATTTAATAATTGCCGTTATGAAATCTCTTGCGATACGACGAAGGTGTTAGAAGTTAACTCAAGTTATTTCAAGTGTGCGGTCTGACTGCGATATTACGTAGGCAGTGTGTATTTGATCCAGATAATACAGTAGTCTATAACATGGGGTGAAAAAAATATAATCGACAGTGTTTGTACATAGTAAATATTAACTCTTAAACAAATCTCAGCTTAATGTAGTTCAGTGAATTAATGAATTGATTTAAAATAAAGTATTTTGTTTCATATTTAAAAGCGTCTAGAAGATGTGTTTATAAAGTTCGGTGTTGACTATTCCATTATCTTTAAGCTGCTTTTGTCTCATTGTTGTTGCTGTTATTTAAAAACTGGATTTTCAAATACCAAAATTCAGTCAGAAAACGAAAAGTAGACCAAAACAAGAAGTTCAGTGTTAGCTCGGTTCATTATTTTTGGAGTTATCCTACCCACAAGATTCTGAATTACACGACATCCACACATGGAGACTGATCTCGAAAAGCTGTGTGCTTTTGCAATTAAAACGGATTTGGATAGAAGAAATGAATTTTGTTCAGGCAGATAATATTCAAACCAATTTAATAACAACATGGCATTACAACATTATCACAGTATGGCATTACAAGAACTATAATTTCTTATCATTTTATTTCTTCGTTTAGATTGGAAGAACACTTCCGAAGACTGAACTCTTAAGTTAAAAGCTTCAAAATTGATCTGTACTTTGAGAATAGTTTTGCATCATGTGAAATAGCAGTATTTATTGTATAGCAATGGTGTTTTCTCTATAAATAATTAACCATCAATCTCTTTCAATATTATCGCGTATGAAAAACATTGACTATTATGTCTTTCATAAACTTCTATGACTAATTGTTTTTTTGTTTTGTTTTTAGAGGACGTAGACATATGGGATGACTATTTATCATCTGTAGACATTCCTGAAAATTCAGTAAATTCAGTGGAAGATAGCATTGTTGCTTTGGTCCAAAATTGTGTAAATCTCAAGTCATTGAAATATTGTGGAAATATAACTTTGGAAAGAATTCAGGATTTATTTCATGTTGTGCTGAATGACAAAACTGGTAAGATAAAGAAATACCAACAAATGCTCAGTTTTTGAAAACTCATTTTAAGAAGAAGATCTAAGTATCTCTTCGGCTTAGATCTTCTGCCTTGCTAAAAACTAAAAGCTAAAAGATTCCGATTTTTATGAGAAAGCCGAATATCTAGGTCAAAGGAATACTTAATATTTTCTTGTTTAAATCAGTTTCATAAAGATTTTAGCTTCAATCAGTTTAATTCAATTTACATAAGAATTTGCTAACTTTCATCTTAAAATGGGTGAAATCAGTGTAGCTAGTAATTCCTCTTCCTTGTAAATCGAGAAATGCGTTTGATTTCAAACTAATATTTAGGTACAAATGTATGGAGAAGGTTGAAAATTTAACAAATCTCCTTTGAAAAAGGGATTGACGAATAGTTAACAAAGATAAAGGCTGAATTCAATAAATAATAGACATCCAAAGGTTATTGCTTTTATGCAGCAACTTTTATTTACAATACAAGATAAGGTCAAAATAACAATAAATTTAAATTGTAAATTTAAGTCTCAATTTATTCAGTTAATGATGATTGGTACTCACTATTTTCCATTCGTACCTTTGTAGTTTTCTTTTGGAAACTAATATTGTAACAATAGTAATAATACTATTAATTACTCGTAGAATTTATAATATTGAACTGTTAAAACTAATTCCAAAGAGTTGCTGAGACCCAGGTGTTTTACTTTTGGAACTGAAAAATTAAGTCGATTAGTCATTGCTAAGTTAGTCATTATTCATGTTTTTCGATCATTCATTGTTCAGTTCAGTGCCGCCTACCGATAATTTATTGCCATTAAAAAAAATTTATCATTACTAATATTATAATCATAAATTTAGAATCGCAATTTGATAAGTAATAACCAAAAGAAAGACAATTATATGAAATATACTTCTTACAACTGAGTTCAGTAGATTAGATGATAATAAAGATACGGATTCTATCGCAAAAAAAAAGAAAGATAATTTATAGTAAATCCTCCGCTGGCGGCGATATAAGTCAACATACGATGCGACACTGAATCAAAAATACATTCTAATGCTGTCCTGTGGAAGTTCATATGAGATGGCTTCCTAAACTACAATCCAGGCTTGATAATCGTGTTCCGTTTACCTCTGTAACCACATCTTCTACATAAACGGATGCGTTGATTATCTGCACCATGAGAGAAGCAAGATTTGTCAATGTTTCCTGGTCTCGACACCTTCCGATCAGTGATAGACGTCTTAAGGAACACCAACATCACTGACATATCTGCATCATCAGCCGGCTTGTCTTAAGAGTATGATCCGACATCTCTAAACTTGCTCATTTGCATCGTAGAGGCATCTTCAAAGTCTACTTAACGTAATGAAATAGCAAAACCATTCTGATTTGTCCGTCTGTGCAAACAACGTTTCTTATATTGTATTAGAATGTGGCCCTCTCTAGTGCTCTACAGTTTCATCGCCAGTTCTGTTCCTTGGCGATGAATTGTAATCATTTGCATATCTAGCCGAAGGGTATTTGCACAGAGTTTCTCATTTCTCGCTGTTATTTTTTAGTGGTGCATCGTTATTTTTTTCACTACTGAGTGCCATTTTGATGTTTCCTTCATACTTGTATAAATGTTATTCAAAATTTTATATTAGAGAATCATAATTTGATTATTAGCATCCCCTCCATTATCATGAAAAATGTAAATCAGATACTTGTGGTTCGAGATACCTTTCATGTGCCACGGTATGAAGTTTCAGGCTCTTGTCAAATCTATATTAATAAAAAGAAAAGTCCTCACTCACTGACTGACTCATGAACGCCCAGTCCAAACCCTTGGACCTTGAAAGCTGAAATTTTGCACAGAGGTTCCCTTTATGATGTAGACAAGGAATAAGACCGGATTTTTCGAAATTCCCACGGGTTATCTGGCAAACTGACCATGAAGTGTTTGGCCACATCCCTAGATGTGTGGCGCCTGAGTTAAGAGGAGAAGGCCACCCGAATTAAACTAACTGGGAAGTCGTATAGTCTCCGATCTCGGTATTAATTTGCTAAATAAATAGTTTTTTTTAATGCTACATAAGCAAGGGTTCTGGAGTGAAGCGACGGTACCCGGCCAGAGCGCAATAAAAATATTTTACTGTTTCAAATTAAAAATATATTGTAGAAATCGATTGAAAATTTTAAGTTTTTGCTAAAATAAGTATGTCCAAGTCATCTGATATTGAGCAAATCTAAACGAAGAGGAAAAAATTAAGAGGATTAATCTCTGATTTATTTGATCAAGTGGTATAAGTAAGTAAATCTGATGCTACTAGGAATAACAGTGAAGATTTGAAAAGTACAATATCGGTTTACTGTAAGAGAAGACTATATTGTATATTCAAAGCTAACAATAAATAAAAGAAGTGGGGTGGATGAAGCCCGTGTAACAGGTGAAAAGAGACGAAAGAAAGAAAACATTTATATGTTTTCTCAATATCCTTTCATGCCTTTCTGGATTTAACACCGAAGAGGGTAGATCTCGCTGATGAGTCCCAATAAGGAAGAAATGGCCGTTCCCGATTCTCTGTGATAATTGACTCAAGATGGTGAAAACCTATTTATGTGTTGGCCTTGGTTTTTTATTTCTTTATTGATCGTTTGGGTACTTCAGCAGTTCTTAAGGGTTTCTGGTTCTAGAAAGATCAGTGAAGGGATATTTCAGTCTATACGAAACCTAATGGTAGTCTCATTGTTTACCAGCGCATCGTCGAGAAAAATGAGACATCTTGTCCAATGCTGAAGCAACTTCTAAACTGCGATGCTGAAAAAGACTTGTGATCTGTTATTTGTGATCTGTAAGCAGATAGAAAAGCGTCTACTTACGACATTTCAGATCAAAATATTTTCCATATATAAATTTGCAATGAAAATCGCAGATTTAGTGGCGTTTTTCCGTTTTATTAATACTGTAGTTATAATATATAATCACCTGTTAGCTACTTCTGCATTCAAAATTTCCCTTATAAATATTTACATTTGATATAACAAAAGAATGACAATTTGTCATATTGGATGAAAAGCATTGAATTTTTAAGAAACCTCAATTTGAATTAGGAAACCACAAAATTAGATCAAACTGAAAACTTGGCAGACAATAATTCAGATCCTCATCAGAATTTGATGGGCATTCAGTAATTTATGATTGTGCAACACCAAACTTAAAGAATGCAGGAGGAAGAGTATGAGTTGCCTTCCTAATAATGAATGCAGAATAATGATGAATTGCAATCAGGCCCCCCACATCAAATTCCGGGCCCAGGTACCAAACGCAATAACGGGCCTCCCCCTCCCCATGTTGTGAACAAAATCTTAAATTCTTAGCCAAAAATATTGTGAAAATACCGCACGATTTCATATTCTACAGTATAAACATGGTAGATACAGTTATTACCATTATTTTTAGAACAAATTAACTTAACACTATCAAAAATAAAATAATTCATTGTGAAAAATCAAAAAAAAAAAAAGATAAATTAATTCTGACAAAGATAATTACAAACAGCTACCAATTTTGTCACGGAATGTAGAGCAGTGATACAAGATCAGAAGCTTAAATTCAATATTTTTTCCTAATGCCTTTCCTAAAATTAGAATGAAGTATGCTGCGGCATCCTGGGCCCATTACAGTAAAGTCTGAACTTACATTACAAAGAAAATGTATACTAGTACTAGTAAAATTAAATCATAAACTATCGAAGTAAATAGAAAATATTCACAAAGCCAAAATTAAACAAGCTTTTATATTACTGTTGACTATTCGAAGTGTTTCTTACACTGATATCTTTTCTTTATGTTATAAAAATACACAAATATACAGGGTGTTCCTTTCATCTGAAGACATTGAAATATTTCGAAAACTACAAATCGGATTAAACAACTTTATAATTAAAATTTGTTCGTCTCGGAGGGGGACATCCAATGATACCAAACTCGACCCCCCACCCTCCCACCCCCTATGAGGTGAGGGGTTGGGAAGAAAAAACGTAAAAAGGAACCCCCATTTTTTATTGCAAATTCGGATTCTCCAGAAAATTTCACATTGATTTGATGTACTGTACGTCGGGGTTGCTCGCAGATGGCGCTGTAATCGACAGAAATCAAAATGGGTAAAACATCGTTAAAAATTGGGGATATCGCAGGAAATAAAAAATCATATGAAATCAGAGAAATAAAAATGTAGACGTATGTGATATTTGTCAAAATGCTATCCAATGACACGTGAATTAACTCCCCACCCCCACGCTGCGAGAGTGGGAGAGGCAATTATTTCATAACTTGCAATGGAAAATCCCATTCTCAACTTTGTATTCCTCCGACAAAACGAAAAGAGGACTGCTCTATCATATAAGGCAGTGCAGTGCGATCAGAGCTCACTTATCTTTCAGAATTAGAACTGAAAGCATCGCTGAAACTTTCATTGTACGTGAGTAGGTTTTATTGCCTGCACATCTACCCTTCATTTGTACAGTAGAACAGAATTGCAAGTGGACAATGAATCGTGCAACCGTAGAAGAAAAAAGTGAAATGATTCTGATTTATGGTGAATGAAGGAGAAATGTTGACGATGCTGTTGCCTTGTATGCTGAGCGGTTTCCAGATACTGTTCGTTCTCGTTCTTTTTTTTACAAAATTGTGAATGCCTTTATCTCTGATGGCAGCGTACAAACCAAGAAAAGGAAACGAAGAACAACTGTTACAGGAGAAGCTAATGAAATAGCTGTACTAGCAGCTGTTCACCAAAACCCACAGATAAGCACTCGGCAATTACAACGCAATTCCGGAATGTCCCTAGATAGTATTGTCAAGATATTGCATCGTTGTAGGTATCATCCATCTCACATTTCACTGCATCAAGAACTTCATGGTGAAGACTTTCATAATCGAGTAGTATTTTGTGAATGGGCTCTTCAACAACTGCAAAGTAATCCCAATTTCTTTGCTAATGTACTATTTTCAGATGAGGCTAAATTCACAAACCATGGTAGCATTACTGGAGTGTAGAAAATCCCCACTGGTTACGACAAGTTGAACATCAACGTTCTTGGTCAGTTAATGTTTGGTGTGGAATCATAGGGAACAAACTCATTGGTCCTTATTTTATTGAAGGTACTTTCAATGGAATCAGATATCGAAATTTCTTGGAACAGGAACTACCAATACTACTTGAGGACGTTGCCTTGGACGTTCGACAAAGTATATGGTATCAGCATGACGGTTGCCCAGCGCATTACTCACGTCACGCACGGGAAGTATTAGACCGTGATTACAATGGTCGGTGGATTGGCAGAGGTGCCCCTATTAATTGGCCTGCTAGATCGCCTGATTTGACATCGCCGGATTTCTTTCTGTGGGGTTATCTAAAAGATAAGGTTTATCAACAAGTGCCAACAGACCGTGAAAACATGGTAGAACGCATAAGAAACGCCTGTGCTGAAATTCCCGCAGATATACAGTCATTTGAAGACAGGATCAATGTATTGAAATTGAAGGTCGTATTTTTGAACACTTACTGTAATTGGACAAAACACTCCGATATGTGAGACAAGAAAAAGAAGAGACACAACGGAATACATTAAAAGTTATGAAATAATTGCCTCTCCCATTCTCGCAGCGTGGGGGTGGGGGGTTAATTCATGTGTCATTGGATGGCATTTTGATAAATATCACATACGTCTACATTTTTATTTCTCTGATTTCATATAATTTTGTATTTTTTGAGATATCCCCAATTTTCAACGATGTTTTACCCATTTTGATTTTTGTCGATTACAGAGCCATCTGCGAGCAACCCCGACGTACAGTACATCAAATCAATGTGAAATTTTCTGTAGAATCCGAATTTGCAATAAAAAATGGGGGTTCCTATTTACGATTTGCTTCCCAACCCCTCACCTCATAGGGGATCGGGGATGAGGGTCGAGTTTGGTATCATTGGATGTTCCCCTCGGAGACGAACAAATTTTAATTATAAAGTTTTTTGATCCGATTTGTAGTTTTCGGGATATTTCAATGTCTTCAGATAAAATGAACACCCGGTATATATAAAGGATATGTTCTCTCGAAAGCTCACTTTAGGACCATCTAGCACCTTAATGGGGCGTTTCTGGACATGGGTTCATTACGAATATATTGATCCTTAGCCATGCCTCTACAGGTGGCTTGAATATGCACATGAATCTTGCAACACCTTGTATATATAAGGTAAATGGGCCAAATAAGGCCCTTCTAATGTTTAAAGATTTTTTATATTTTTACTGCAAGAGTGAAAATTCTGAAAACTGTACTGAAAGTTAGTTTAAGGTGTGCTGCTATGAAAAAGTGAATTTGGAATTAGTGGTATTTGAAATTCTTTCTGTAATAAGGGTCATTCCATGCCAAGTGGTCTAAAGGTTCCCGCCATCATGTCTCCAATTTTGTTCAAATTTTAGCTGTAGCAGAGGTAAGGTGTTAAACTAAGTTCCCCAAAATTTGAGGTCCCAAGCTTCAATAGTTGTTGATCTAGACCCCCTATCTGAAGGGTAGTCGGTCTATGTTCGCGCAACATTGAACAAAATGCCACTTTTGGGATCTAATAAAATTGAAATTAACTTATAAAAATGGCAATTGAATGAATTGAAACTTACGTTCGCTTTTATAGATCTTTCAGGTCGCGGTGCTTGGCTGTCAAGCCACCCACGCTCACCACATTACATTACATTACATTACGTTCGCTTTTGAACAAAAATCAAAGTTCCGGGTTTTTTTTTCAGCAGGAAGGAATGAAATAGCAAAGCTTTAAATTTTTTTGAGAAAAGATAAATATCCAAAGGTTTAGCAAAAAATATTTCAGCCCTGTTACTGGCTTCCTAATTAAGATATAGCGCTTTAAAAATGCTCTTTTTTCATTTTTTTCAAAGTTAGAGCCCCAATATCTCTGGGGGGGACGTAATAAAAATTTGATATTTACAGTATAAAGAGAACTTTATGAGAGGTATCTGTGAAAAAAATTTGAGTTTGATATTTGAGTTTGATTTTTGAGTTAGATACCTGTGTTATCAGTGGGCCCGGTAGCCGAGTGGGTTAGGGCGCTTGGCTGCGGGTTGGAGGTGGCGGGTACGGTTCCCGGCCTCGGTGGAGTGCGGGAATTTTTCCACGCTCCTTTCTCCTCCAAACGGGTCCTAGGGTCTACCCAGCCCTCTCTAGAATGGGTACCGGATTTCTTTCCCGGGAGTTAAAGGCGTGCGGGCTTCGGGCTGACCCCCCGACCTCAATTCGTCCCATTAGGTCGTGAATGCTGGAGCCTACCCCCCAGCCACCCCATAGGCCTGTGTAGGCCTGTAAGTGGGATACTTTTTTTTTTTAACCTGTGTTATCTGAGAATTGGTTGGTTGGTTGGTGTTTTATGGCGCAAAAGCAGCTGCGGCTATCTGAGAATTACCGCAACTGTCTGATAAGGCAAAAATGCCGGAAATCCTAAAACAAAAATGGACGACATTTTTAAACGAAATCAAATAAAAAAAAAACTAATGACTGATTTGAAGAGTACTCATGTATAGGGGTAATAACAGGATTGACCCTATGGATTGACCCTAAATGAAGTGCAAATGAATTTATAATTATATCAATAATTTTAAGTGATTATTAAGACTCAAATTCTAAGCAATTGGAAAGAGCAAAATTTTCCTGAAGCAAAGATAGCCACAATCAGGCTTGGGATCCTGCAGTAAACATACCATAATCAGGATGCAATATGTCACACACACACACAAATTTTAACATACTTTGACCTGCCTACATGGCTACTTAATGGTCGCATTGCAAAAAAAAATAAATCAGTCTTGTAGAGCAACTTTTTTTCTTTCAGATGAAACTATTCACAAGCAGATTTAGGTAGACTATTTTTTAATAATTGGCTTTAAACTTTGTAAATTTTACCATGCGTGCCAACAGTGCCAAATTTGAAGAGATCCTGCAGGGCGAATTTTTATGCACACTTTGAGTCAACTTGTTTGACTGAATTTTGCATCCATTATGTCAAAATTAATTTTATTGGAATCAGCAGGAAAAATTGTACAGGATCTCAAATTTTTAGCCATTTTTATAAGTTAATTTCAATTTTATTAGACTCCAAAAGTGGCATTTTGTTCAATGTTGCGTGAACATGGACCGACTACCCTTCAGATAGGGGGTCTAGATCAACAACTACTGAAGCTTGGGACCTCAAATTTTGGGGAACTTAGTTTAACACCTTACCGGTGTTACAGCTAAAATTTGAACGAAATTGGAGACATGATGGCGGGAACTTTTTTTAATTTTAGACCACTTGGCATGGAATGACCCATAATGCAGTTTTGAAAATGTAACTAATGGGCCTTATTTGAGCTCCTGTTCCAAATAAGACCCACTACTTGTCCGGAATAAGGCCCATGTGTAAATGAGAATTATTAATAAGAATTATTAATGAAGAACTCTGTTATTTCATATGGTAATTGCCTTGACATTACATGCATGAAATAGCAAAACACTAGTTCATGAGAATAAGAATTAAAAAAATTCTCACGGGAACATAATAAGGTACATGGGCCAAATAAGGCCCGGTCTCAAATAAGGCACATCCTTCGTTTTATTAATAGCACGTTGACAATTTACCAAGATTAGTTATGTTTCAGATAGGTCATGGCTTCTACGGGCTACATCAAAAATTAGGTCCGTTGAAGTGGGTAATTTCACCATGTTTGTTTCAGTTGAACAGTAAAAGTCGCCCGAAGCTTTTGTCGTTGCTATTTCAACTTAATTTGATAAATCGTTTTCGTTGTTTGGCAACTTAATATACATAAACATGTTTTATATCATTTTAAAGTGTGTAATGAGTAGAATAAGATACTGTATTTGATATTTTCCAGTTGACGTGTATTTAAATACTTTATAGTAAAGCAATGAATGAAAGCGTTGGTTAACAGGGGACTCCAAGTAAGGCCCTCCATTGATGAACCAAATAAGGCCCATCAATTATCGTGTATGTTTTCTTATTATGAGCCTCATAAGCACATTCTATAACATAAAGTAATTATATATAATGAGAAAAAATATACAAAAAAATCATCAAAGCTAGTTTTAAATTCACAATTTTATAAATTAATTACTAATGAATTATTAATTTGTAGCTTAATATTCAGTCAGAACTAACTTTTGGAAATTGGCTGGTTTCACTGCCAAGCTCTTGTCCCTGTGGACGAGTTTGCCTGTGAGCTACAGACCTCGGGAATCCCGGAGGGAATTCTGAAACACCCTGTATTTTATTTGATTTCAATTTAATTATATAATTATTTTGGTTTAAATATAATTATTCTAATTTAATTGATTTCTGCTTTTTTTCCTTATTAATTATTTATTTACACATAGGCCCTATTTGGGACAAGTAGTGGGCCTTATTTGGAGCAGGGAGCTCAAATAAGGCCCATTAGTTACATTTTCAAAACTGTATTATTACAGAAAGAATTTCAAATACCACTTATTCTAAATTCACTTTCTCATAGCAGCACACCTTTAGTACAGTTTTCAGAATTTTTACTCTTGCAGTAAAAATATAAAAAATCTTTAAACGTTAGTTGGCCTTATTTGGCCCATGTACCTTAGATGAAAACCGAAACTTCAGAAAAACGGGTGATAACATAAAAATTAAAATATAAAATAATCGGATTTATGAATACAAATAATGATTTCTTTTACAATAAACAAGTATTTACAGAACAAAACAAGGGGCGAGGGGACATAAAAAAAATAAGTGAAATTATGGGCTGAGAGCGGCAAACTGGTCACGTAAGAAAAATAAAAAAATTAAATTAAAATAAAACCCTGACAATGTCAACATTTACTTTTCCAGCTTTAGAAATAAAGTTTAGAAAAAAGCTTAGAAAAACTTTGCTCTATGCAAACATTGCAATGCAGAATAGCTCTATGCAGACGGCTAAAGCAGAAAAGTAGTTGAAATAAAATTTTAATCATTATTAAAAAAAAAGCCTAGAAGTGATAGGCTAATTCATATTTTTTTTTGGTTAAGACCTCAGCCAGGGCCCCTTTGACGGCCGGGCCCCGGTGCTGAGGGACCAACTGATCCCCCCTTGTGGGGGCCCTGATTGCAAATGTGTAAATTAATCATCAGTGAAATTATCACTTGAATTGAGAGGGGCCATCTGGCATGAAATAAGAAGAATTTATGACACGATCATTTTCAAACTCTTAGCAGTAATAATTTGGATAGCAACTGCTGACTATGGATTATCATCGAAAGCATTAAAGCTGTTTTAAAAGAACAGCTTTACTAAATCATCTCAAAGCCATAAAGATGGTATAGTTATTAGAAATCCTTTATTGAAACTAAAAATTGTAATTCAAGAATCAGCATTACCGAGATCTGACTTGAATCGAAAAGAGTTACCAATACATTCTAAGAGCAAACTATATAACAATGAATTTATTTCACCACAAATATAATTTTGTTCCACATTTATATATTTTCTGCTTTATTCCTTTTTATAGGTTTAAGAAATTTGTATCTAGAACCATCAAATCTTACATATGAAGAAGCCCAGAAATTTGAAATACTGAAGGAAAATTATGATGAGTTATTTAAAGCTCAAAATATCTATTTCAATCTATTTATTAATTATATTTGTGAAGATAGTTCTGATGATTATGACAGTGATGGTAATGAAGAAGATGGTGAAGATCTGATGAATTAGATGATAATGATACTCTTGGTTAAAATAAAATGTATTGTTAATATCAAGAAAAGGCGAAAAAAATCTCAGACTAAATTCTTTCTAATTGAAGTTGTAGAATGTTTTTATTCTGTTATGGTTAGATTACAGACTTTGGATATATAGGCCATTTATTTTCTCCCGTTCTCTAAATTGATCCTTTTTATCATTTTTACGTATTTTAATGAGTTATTCTAAGTACAAAAGTAAAATGTCTGAACTGGCATTTATTTAAAAAATAATGTAGTTCTATGTGAGAAATACAAGTTGTACATGGTTTTAAAAAAGTATTTAACAGTTTCTACTTGTAATTCAGATATAATTCCAAAATTTGAGAATAAAGTAATGTTTTTGTCAAGAAATCTGTCTCATGTTTGAGGTTTATATAAATACTGGTAGGAATTATGAGGCGGGAGATTCCGTAAAATTGCTGCATTGTATTTTTCTGACTCAATTCGTCATTAATGAATATATACATTTCTGTTTGTACGAGATAATATATTAATTTCTGTTCTCAACTACTTACTCTTTGTTATTCAAACAATAACCCAATTTAATATCAGTTCCTTGAAAAATATTTTTTAGACGTTTATACAGGAAAGAATAAAAAGGGAAAGCTGCCCAGATGAATCTATTTTTTATCGTTTCTTTGCTCTGGGTTATAATTGTAATGTAAAGTCTTTGAAATAGTGAAGGATACGAATTGAATTGGATAATCATTATTAATAAATTCCTCCTTATTTTTATCCATATGCTTTATAAAAGTTCTTCTATAGAACGAAGGAA
>JAFIDM010036375.1:0-14806 GCA_023159025.1 Thereuonema tuberculata | reverse complement strand
TACAAATGAAGAATCCCTTACCAAGAAGGAAATTTGATGAGGTTGAACTCTCTTTCAGATAATAAAATATGATTCCTAGTTTCACTGCAGAATCACAGTACTTTATCAGATGTCGGCTATCGACTGAAAATACGTAATGCCATCAGAGGAGATAAGGTCCCAGGCTGAGGATACAAACAATGATTTTTTGAAATGACATTTACAGACATTTGTTTTAAATGAATAAAAAACAAACTTACATTTCTTGTCTTAGTTCTGGATTTTTTAGTATAGTTGCCATAACCATGGCACCATGTGCAGGAGGAATGGAAAAGAGAGACTTGATAACCACTGCTATATGACACAACACCTGCTGCAGTATTTCACAATCGTTGATCACTAATAACAGATTTCCAATTCTTTCATCTGGATAAGATACAAAACAAATTAACAATAACAATATACTTATCTCACTGAAATATACATTTAAAATTTCACTTTTAAAAATGCACAATTAATGAATAAATTATAGCTAAAGAATACTGTGATTATAGAAACACTATTGATGGAGTTAACTGAAATTAGATTTTATTAGAATCTGATGGGTAATAATTCAAAGGCAAGAAAAATAAAAATATGAACAATGGAATATATCATTACTTTTGTTTAATCTATATATTACTAAAATCTTATTATTTCTCTGTCTGTCTCACTGCAATGCAACAAATGGAAGTGCAACAATGGAAAACGGCTTGCTTTTGCATTGTTGCGAGGAAGTCAACAAATGCAAAAGGCACAATTATTGTGATTTCCAATATTCACAATAGTAGTGCAACAATGGAAAACGGATGTTCAGTTTTCATTGTTGCGAGGAAGTTGACAAATGCAAAATTGTTGTCATGTTGTTGAACTTCAAAATGTTGCGTTCTCTCCATCAATAATGACGTGCCTATCAAAGAATGAGTTCATTCAAAAAGGAATAACATATCACTATTTGTCAACTATTCAACAAATCATAACCGCTTTCATTGGAATCGATTCTTCTTGGATTATCCGTGCTCTTAAATAACAACCAATATAAATTCCTAACCTTATTTACTGTAAACTCAATTTACTGTAAATTCAAAGAATCACCAAGTCAAATTGTTAACAGTAAATAAGGTTAGGAATGTATTTTGATTGTTATTTAAGAGCACGGGCTGATTGTATATTTTCATAAATCACATATTATAAACGATATTGTGAAAGATATTGAGAGGAAACGATTGAAAAGAGAACAACAGACAGATTTGGATCGAAAGAGTGAAGCCGAATGTAAAAGACGGTCAAGAGCTAAGGAGACAATGGAAGAACACAAGAGAGACAGAGGTTAGACGCCGAACGACATCAGGCAGAGAGACATACAGAGACTTTAGGTCCCGGAACTCTACTTCACCTAACATCCATCGCAACATATCTCTTCAAACATCTTTATCGATCAATCTGAATAGGGGAGCCTAGTACTGTTTACAATTTAAGAAGTGTAAAGATATGGATTTTAATATCAATAGCAATTAAATTAAAGCTTGCCCAAAATTTAGGTTTTTGAGTGTAAGATTGTTTTCTTTTGAGTTACTGGGTTCTGTCTGGTAGAGCATTTTGCTGCTTATTCTAGGCTGCTGCTATCCTTAATCTTTCTTCTTTCATGAAGCTACTCACTGTTTAATATTTTTTTTTTTTTTGTTCTCTTAATTTTCCATTAAAATTGCCACTGCTTTTTTTTTTTCCCCCAAATGAACAGAAACTATTGACAATACTACTAACAATAAAATGCAAAACCACAAAGGTGAGTAAAACTTAAATCAGATGACGTGGATAAAATACCAAAATGATTTAAAAAGTGAATTGGGATATTATATTTAAAAAAAGACAATAAAAACAATGACAATGATGTTCTTTAGAATTTGTACGTTCAACTAAAATATGTATATATCTACATTCAGCTGATAAAATACATTACAGGTCATCGATGCAGTACATGTTTATATGTAATTCTGCTGTGTACAGTGTGAAGGAATGTCAATAAAACATCAGCAGAGGAAGAGCCCACCTCAAATCTCAAAATGTTTTATTTGTTTGTTTTGTTTTTCTTTTGGTTCAATAGAAAGATGAAGGGATCTTGGCCCCCCCCCCCCCCCCCCCCAGTGAAGGATTAGTGACCTTTTGTGGGACAGGATGAATTCAAGATATCATCCCTCAGAGGGATGGTACCTTGGAGGGTAGTTTATCCTGCTGTATAGCCCAAGCTGTACTGCCACAGATTATACTATTCATTCCACAAGCACAAACGATTATTGATGTTGACTTCCATCTAGCAAAAAGAGTCGCATTAAATAACAAAATCTTTAAAATAAATGATAGATTAGCGATATATATCAATATAATATACTTTTGCTTTTTCTAACTTTATTGTTAACATGCCAACTTTAAAAATCTGTTTGATTTTTAAAGTTCATTGTTTGATTCCGTTAAAAACAAACTCTCTCAACCCCCCCCCCCCCCCCATTAAATCTGTTGGTGTCCACATCCCCACGGAAATTTTGAAACCGATTTTTTTTGGGTGTTAGCTGGTTATTTCCCTACCATAGTCTGCAGAGAATTCTTGAGAAATGCTGTACATAATAATTTTGGCTAATTTTCCTTGAAGTGAACATTTTAAAGTCATAAAAACTGCATATTATTAAGCAGAAAACCGAAATCTTACCACAAAATAAAGCAGATTTTTTATGATTCCTTTTGGAAAGTTCTCCAAAGTCTATAATAAGGATATCAACTTAAGACTAATGAGAGTGTTATTGATATCTAGGGGAACAAAAGAATTGAAAAAGATTGATTTATGTTAGGAGTCAAACAGGAGTTAACAAGGGAAATAGTTTGGTTTTCAGTATATTAATGTTTATTTTTAATCTCAAATTTTATAGATGGAGTTTATCTTACACAAGTCTCATTAATTTTTTTTAAGACAAAAATATCAGTTAGCACGTTTTACGTCCTAGCAAGTCAATTGAATTTTTATTGTGTATATAAATGTATAGTGTCAAAATCTTATTTATGGCTAGTCAATTTATAGTGCTTTAGATATTTGGAAGACTGTTCCCTGAAGTTGGGGTGTTTGATTGAGTTATAGCTTCTTAACGGAATGACGTTACCGTCCAATCAGCTTCCACCTGCTGGGTCACTGTTGTCAGCTTGTTTACAAACCACAGTCCGCCTTGCATCTCTTTCTGTTATTCTATTACAAATCCTTCATTTATGTCAGTTATGAAATAACTACAGTGCAATGCATGCATTGATAAGAAAAAATGCAGTGCTTTGACTTACAGACATGAGTTTAGCATCAGTTTCAAATCTAAGAAAGCATAACTCCAGAATATGCCTGTACATAATATATTTCAGTCAAATAAGAGCATATTTCTGCTGTTATTAGAGATATATCTTATATGAATATTAGGGAAGTCTGATCCTCAGATATGAAAAGTCTTTTTTTTTGGATTGGATGTTGAATTTCTTTTTTATTTTTATGTTATATTTAGAGGCGTTTGAAAATGTTTTTATTTTTATGCAAAAAGCGGTGATTTAAAATGTAAAAAGCAGTGTTTTGTGTTTTTATTTTTGTACACCAAAATCGTAGCTTTCATTGGCCAGCAGAAATTAAAATCATTAAATTATGATTTATGTAGGCCCATTTTGTTTAAACGAGTGCACATTTGTAATGAATATAAAACATTTATACTGTTTATAAATTTATACTTTATATTTATACTGAAACGATGAACTCCTCTGCTTTAAATTCACTCGCCCTGTCGGATAACGAAACAGCAATTTTCGGCATTTCGTATACTTGTGCACTGCACGTCATGTCACAAAATGCGTTAAAATGCATTAACATCCAGCATAATTTATAATCGGAGAAATAAAATGTATATTCAAAGGAGTTTAACATGCTATAAAATAATTGAAATTAAATATCGGGTCTTTTATCGGGGAAGGCAGAGATCGGGCTGATGAGTCCCAAGTAGGATGAAATGGCCGTTCCCAATTCCTTCCCGATAATCAAACCAGAAAGGCAATTTGGTTAATTTGTGCTGAATTTCGTTTTTTGCTTTATTAAATTAAAATGTATATTTATTTCTCAATTTTTATTGTTTTACATGTGAAAGGAATTTTATTTTATGGCTTTTAATAAACCTGATGCAAAAAGCGGCGTTATTTCGCAAAATAAAGGAAAATTCGCTTTATTTCAAAAATTCGTTTTTATTTCATTTTGTTATGTTTTATCGCGGATTGCGAAAAACAAACACCTCTAGTTATATTTATTTAAGTGTATATGAATATCTTGAGATTGTCACTAATAATACCCCAGATCCTACTAATTACAATAACTATTACAATTCAACCTTAAAAGTCTGAAGTTCATTTAACTGATGACAGGTCTTGATCATGTTTGGAGACAGTTTCACTTCTCAACACAACGAAGCATGGTATATATCACTTTGCTGATTTTGTAAACACATTTGCAAATCAAAAATATTAACATTTATAAGTTTGTTTTCTTGAAATAAAAACTGTCACATAAATACAAACATCAACAAAATTCATTATAATGGATAATATTTGGACTCCGTGAAATTTACAATCTGAGAGAGTATTATGGTCAGGAATCTGTTTTGCAAACTACTATTGACAAAATGCTTCCCATTTATTTTTTCAAGAGCCTGTTCAGCATACACTTTCCAAGTAAAGTTGAGTGGGATAATGGATCTATTCCAGTACTTACAGGTGATTCTGTTTAGTATACGGATGGATCAAAGTCTGCCAATGGCTTCGGGGCAGGTGTGTATTATCAAACAGGTAAATTCTTATATAGCCTAGGTAATTTTACAGCTGTCTTTCAAGCAGAAATCTTTGCAATTCTTGCTTGTTCGGATATCTGCTTGGAGAGGAATATCAGAAATAAGAATGTTTACATTTTTTCTGATAGCCAAGCAGCACTGAATACTCTGAATCAGTGCTGCATCACTTCTAAGATCATTTTTGATTGCCTCAAAGCTCTGTCCTTACTGGCACAAAACAATAAAGTTTTTTTTTTTTTTTTTGGTGGGGAGTACCAGGACACGGTGGTTATGAGGGCAATGAGAAAGCTGATTCTTTTGCTAAGATAGGCTCGGAGTTGACCTTTATAGTCCAGAACCTGTTATTGGTTTATCCAATAACATGATTAAAAAGATTTTTCTGAAGAAAATGAGAGTTTTACAGCTTAAGTCATGGCACAGGCTTGAAGGTCAAAGACAAGCCAAAATGCTAAGCAAGGGACCAAACAACAAATGTGCCTCCGAGCTTTTAGTGCTATGGAAAAAGGAACTGGGTATTGTTGTTGGTCTACGTACTGGACACTGTCATCTTAACAAGCATCTATGGCTTTTGAACTTTAAGGACAACCCTGTTTGTAGGAGATATCACTTAGAGAGATGAGACTTCCTTGCACATCTTGTGTAACTGTGAGTATTTCACAGCCCTTAGACATAAAATCCTAGCATCTTTCTTTTTAGAACCAAAGGATTTGTTTACAGTCCTTATAAGTAAACTATTGGCGTTTGCCATAGCTACTGCTCTTTTGGGGAATTAAGGTTGGGGAAAGTACAATAGACCTTAGGTCGCAGTGCTAGGTATATTTACCACCCATCTTCTACATTACATTACAATCTATGAGACGTAATACTCTACAATGTAATTACTTAAAATAGAAGCTTATTCTCAAGATTGTAACCATCTGCTATTGAGAATCTTATCTATTTACTTAAACAGTATATCAGAAATCAAAATAGAACATACTCCAGATTCCAAGAATCCTTGAGAAACTACAAACACAGAAGAATTCTAATCCTTGTTCAGTAAAAAATCGAAGAGGCCAGCTGTCTTTTTCTAGTTTACCAGATGCTAATCCAACTCCAGTAGCATCAAATAATAAAAACAACTTTTTTTCCTAGAGTAATTAAATTTTACTTTTTAGATTAAAAGAAACTTCAAAATCACAATTTTTGTATAAATTATTACAAAACTTAGCTTTAAAATAAAAAGTACAAACACACACACACACACACATATGTGTACTCAAAAGTTTTAGGGCTTTTTTTTTTTTTCAAGAGTTCTGATACAATCATTTAAAATTCAAATAGATTCTCGCCCCTTTGCAAGGTTTTGATATGTTGGCATTGAAGCCTTTGAAACATCATATATCTATAACTTTAATGATAAGCATAACCTTATAAAGCAGTAGTGAACACGATGAGCTATGAAAAGCTGTATTTTCAATATTGCATTCAGTGAAAGTTCCAAAAAAAAAAAAAAAAAAAAAAAAAAGAAAATTTAATATGTGAATCAATTTTCTCTGTTCTTGCTCAAGATATTAATATCTTCATATTAATATTCAGTGTAAATTCTGAATTTTTTTTTGTGTTTTAAAACCGGTGATTTTAATGACTGAAAAATCCCTACCAAAAAGGTCCTTATGTACATCTGGAGGGACATGAAATATGAACTGTTTTATTAGCACTTTTGAGCAGAATGAAACGGTCACTGATCAGAGCAATGGTCATCCATTAAAACTGAAGATAATAGACCATTTACTGGAAAGGAAGCCAGAAGGTCATTTTGCTGCAAAATAACAGTAGGTCACCTATTGTTCTTAACATTCAGTGAATCAATTTTAAATTGAACTGGGAAGTTCTACCACACACAGCTTATTCATCAGATTCAAATTATCATTTATTCTGATCGATGCAGAACTCTTTAGCTGGCAAGCACTTTCAAGATGTGTTGAGATACAAAAACGGATCAAAAATTTCACTGCTGCCAAGCTGATGTCTTTTTTTTGAAAGATATCTGAAACCTGGGAGATGGCAAAAGATCACAGAAAGCAAGGGCAAATATTTTGATGATTGAATTGGATTTTATATATTGTGAAAGTAAAGCAACAAGTTATGAAAAATAAGAAAAAAAAAGACTAAAACATTTGCATACACTTACTAAAAACTGTCTTGAAGCAATAGTGATTATCTATTTATAATTCTTTAATTCTAAAGCAGCAATGAAATATTAGACATGGTGAAATTTAAGTCAAATTCAATAAGAAATCAAACTATTTTAGTGGAGCAAATGCCAATAATCATAATCCAATCCCAATAGACATCAAAGTATAGTGAATAAAATAACAGAAACTCAATTTCATTAGATAGTACACAGTCTTCACTTCCAATTTATCAAGTACAAACAACGATATTCTTTTAAATTAACAATGACACATATTAGCTCATGGGCTTCATGAAAGTCAAAGATGAGCATCAGCACAACACTTCTTGTTGAAAGGGATTTTAATCTAATTACATTATTACACTTCAAATAAAACGTGTCCTTCTAATCTAGTAAACTGTGAAAAGCCACTCAGAAGCTTCAATCTCAAGTTAAAAAGATGAAATGAAGGAAAAAGCATTTTCTGTTTTCCTGTGTAAAAGACTTTCAAGAAAGAGTCCTTAAGCACAAGAAGGATGTAACAATAATTTTTATGCCTTCTGTTTAAAAGAGAACAGTATTGGAGTTAGCAGAGAGCTGCTACTATCTAGGAATTAAGCTTCGTTTCTTTTTTGTTTTGGAAAAGAATTTCACTTTGGCAAGTGAAGAAGTTTGTTTATAGAATGCAATATAATAATAAGTGAAATCTGTTGAATTACCGTATATGCTCCAATAAACGCCAAGGCTCTTACTGCCGCCGGTCTCTAATAAGCGCCGGGCTGCAGAGGGGACACGGCCAAATAGTAGCTGGTCTCTAATAGTAGCCGGGTCTTTGATATTTGCCTACCAGTACTAGTGTAAGCGTCCATATCTTTATAGTCGTGCATAATTCCTTACGGTACATTGCCTTATAAAATGCCGCTGAAACGATCATTTGACATTGCCTTTAAGATTCCCGAAGTGGAATACGTGAAAGAAACTTCCGGTGAGGCGGCCGCCCGTCATTGCGGATTCGGACGACGAATAGCAGCGAAAGGTACAGAAAGACATTGCCATTTATCTTTAACAGTCATATGTAGCATGTAAAATTCAAATAAAATAGCTGTTTGTAATATTAGCCAGTATTTACGTGTAAAAATATTGCGATCTGAAGGTTTTTGTTAATAATGAGCGGCCTCTAATAGCAACCGGTCTCTATTAAGCACCGGGAGCCGAGGCTAGTTTTGCAAATAAACGCCGGGGGTCTCTAAAGGAGCATATACGGTAATTTATTTCTTAGTTAATAATATGTACTTTTTTGCTTAAAGAGTTGATCAAAATCAATTATTAATTATTCTGTTATGAAGTTGCTAGAATAAAAACATGTGCCGAAAATAAAAAGAATGAATTTAAATAAATTACTAATTTAATTAGTAAAGATTCACTTGAAGAAAAATGAATTACCTCCCAAGGAAGAAAGATACTGTAGTATAACTATGATTCTGACATTATTGTATTTATTTATTTCTTTAAAATTAAAACGCCTTCTCTGAACCTATTTACTTCAGTCCACTTTTAACTTGTGAATGAGTCCATATTTTATTTTGTTCCTTTCCTTGTGCTATATGACTCTAATAAAGGAGTGCCACTGATATCAATTCAAAATTTCTAATCAAATTGGTTAAATTCTCTGATTCGCTATCAATTTTTTTTACATCAACAGAAAGACAATTTTTCTAGATAGAATTTAAATTTTCTGAAACTAACTTTAATAAGTAGTGTAACTGAATCTTCCAACTGACATTAATAGAATGTTTCAATAATAATAAAAAAAAAGGTTAGTGTCTATTATTAAAATTTAAAGTTAATTTCATAAAATTAGAAAATAAAATTAATTGATTTATAAATGTTGGACTTATTTATTTACAGAGGACAGCGTCCATTTGTTATAATTGATAAGTAAAAAATGAAATTTTAGACTACCTTTCCAGTGAGGTTTAAAAAAACAACAACTTACTATTGCAATTTCAGCTAATTCCACCCATTGTTCATCAGATAAATTAATTCCATAAGGATATGGTGCACTCAATTGTACAACTACTACGCTTTTTTCAACTGCATCCTATTAAAAACAGAAATCAAGTTATTAGTATTCATTATATATTATTTTACTCCTTAAAATTAGGAAAAAAAAATCCTTTTTTTTTTACTATATCTCAAATAATTCCTTAGCCCTATGTTAAAAAAAAAAGAAAAAGAACTACTGTTAACAAAATAATAAGTATAATTAGTTAAAGTGCAAATCTTACTTCCTTATGTCTTATTGCAAAATTATTGGCCATTAATGAAGTGAAAAGAGTTTCAACAAAAGTTTCTTACGTCAAGATCAGCTTTCATCAGATCAAAATTCAGTTCGTGAGTAGAAGCATCGTAATATCTATAAATGTGTGCATGTTGGAACCCAGCTCTTGTAAAAATAGCTTCATAAGTAACTGAAATTAACAGATTGTAAGTAATGATCAAGATGTAGAAGCAAACTAAGTGATAAAAATAAAAAATAAATAAATAAAAACTTTTTCATGTGCTAAGTTGTAATATTATCAAAAAGAAACTGAAATGATACTCTTAACAATTCAGGTGGTTCATAAGAGAATGCTTAATATGCATTCAGTATAGTAAAGCCGCGATTATCCGCGAGTGCCACGAAAAAATTTTTTAATTACAAACCTAAAAAAAAAAAAAGACAATTTTAATCCAAGCCAGCAACAGGGAAAATACAATAGGCCCTACAGTGCGATGGTCGAACAGTAAGTACAGTATTGTTTTTTGTTTACTGTTTTTTATGTTAGTGATTTCGACGTAGAGCAAAGGTTTCTGCTGTACTGTACATATTTTAAAAGTTTTACATCGTATGTTTTTTGTACAATAAAACATAGTTTTTATGCTGCAATATTTTTTTTTCGTGTTTATACCTCATTTTTAGTCTTTTTTCGGATTATCCGCGATTTTCGCTATCCGCGGTGCCCTTGCCACCCAATTCCGCAGATAATCGGGGCTTTACTGTATTTTAAAATACATTTTAGGCTCTTCATAGTCATATTCCTTTATCAGTTGATGTAAATGGGGAAAGCAAGGTGTAAACAGTCTTACAGCATTTAATTTATATGAATTGGAAAATAGGAAATTATTTTTATTTTATTATTACTGTGTTTCTTGTTGCAATTGAGGTGTTCAGTTAAGTCACAAAGAGGTAAAAGTAAGGAATCACAAAATTAATATTGGAAATTGTACTTAGCGATCCTAAAAATTACAAAAAAAAAAACAAGTTTAGGCACAGTTATTGTCACTTTTCCCACAGTAATTTACAAATAAATTAATATCTGCATTCTACAGATACAGAAGACAAAAGAGCAGTGTACTACAGCACTTCATTAGATTGATATTCACTGAAGGTAGTCAATTGCTTTAGTCCACAAACCATCTAATTTTTCTCCAAAATCAATTGTGTGTGATTTCATAAGTGAATGAAGTAAAATTCTTTCTCAAATGGACTCTTAATTTCAGATTGCTTCATTGGTTGTTCATTTTAATCTCAAGGCTGCAAAACTTTAAATTGTTTCTAAATATTCAAGTAAGGAATATTTACTTGTGGTCTGCAAAAAATTTTTCTCAAATTTTTTATGAAATGATCTTTCTTTTTTGATGGTAGTGATTGCACTTCATAGGAGTAACTTTACCAGAGAAAGAACTAAATATCATTAATTGCAGAGTGAAAGAGTAGCATCAGTGGACTAACTTACAAAATGTAATTTCAATATAGTAGACCAATGTTCTCAAACTTGTGGTCCACAAAAGTTCTTTTTATAAGAAGCTCATGTGCAGTTTATAATTTATTTTTTTGCATCAATTTGAATTCAGTGATTTGGAATGAAATGAGTCCCAAGATCCCCTGACATAAATTATATCTGGAATGTTAAAACTTCATTTTATGTGGAGATCATGAGCTGAACTCCTCCTCTTTTGAGTGAAGAATGTGCCTGTGTAAAACTGAATTTAAAACTCTTTGAATATTCTTCCTCATAAATGATGTTTATGATTTTTTTAGTTTTGTTATATTAATGCAATTGAATAAAAAAAAAATTATTAAAGCACTAATATTAAAGCACAAGTATTTTGAAATTCTATATGGATTAGCTAAGAGATATTAATGAGTATAAACTGTTTCATTAGCTAGTTGAAATCATGATTGCTGTCTGTGCAATGGAGTTCAATTTCCGTATTTCTGCATGCAGTTTGGATACCCCTTCATTAGTGTAGATCACTGCTTCGTGAGCATGTGCACTAATCAATGTTTGTAATCATCCCAGTATTAATAGTTTTATTGTCTGAATTTCAAAGGTCTACTACATCATCATTTGAAATTTATTTTACATAAGAATCTGATTACATTTGCACACACAAGCCTCTAAAGCAAATCTATCAATTACTCTCAACACTTTGATTTAAGAAAGCCATGATAGTGGTTAAGTGCATTAATATACTATATGCCGCCATGTAACTTTTATATTAAAAAGAATCAGTTTCATGAATTTGATGGTGAAAATAACGATAAATTAAAGACCAATGGTCTTTAAGCCTCTAAAAGAAGTCTCCCACAAGCAATGAGACAAAGTTGAGTCAGATGATCAACCTATTCCAGGAAAGGAACCAGGTCTAATTTAAATAAAATTGGATGAATCTTAGGACCTATCTGGCACAGGAAAACCATCAAGCTACACTGCTATCAAACTGTCTGAGTGACTTAACACTTCAATGCCAGTGGAAAATTAAGAATGAGAGAGTGTATTTCAAATAAATCTGTATAGACCAAACACAAATATTTCAAAGTGCTCAAGTAGACAAAAATCTAAATATGTGATAGTAAACACAAGTAACAAAAATGCCTGTTGGATTCTCAAAGTATAACACCTCTGCCCATAATACAAGCATTTTTTTTCTTAGCTTAATCAATGATTTTGAATACATTTCTAAATTTTAATGTCTATAAGCATTGCAAAATTGAAATCCCAAGGGTATCCTACTAGTTCAGTTGAGTCATTGCGTGGAAAAAAAGAATATTTTAAAAAGTTTAAGGGTTCTAATGTTTACCCAATGGCATGAAATTTTGAATTAATACAGATGGGCCTTGACTTACGTAAGGAATAACAACATATAGTGCTGATTTTCCCTTATTTTTGCCATTTTTTAATAATCTTACAATGGCCGATGGTAAACGACAACACAAAGCAAGAGGTGAACCATCTCAAAAACATAAGGCATTGACTATGAACTGAAATTGAGAATAATAAAGAAATTGATATAGGCTTGTGATACAGGCTACATTGAATGGAGAGGGAAATCCAATACATGCAAAATTTGACTTATGTAAGGAGACGTGGATCAGTCGACTTACGTAAGTTAAGATCTGTCTGTACAAATAAGTGATCCACTTAATATTGAAAATTTTATGAAATTCAATACATTAATAAAACTTATTCAGTGGGGAGGGGTCACAGATTATTTTTTGAAAAAGGATACACATGAATTTTACACAGATAAAATATTACTCAGAAATTACAGGAGGTAGACTCTGGAATGAAAAAGGTTTTCATTTCACAACAGCGCTGTAAGAACTCCGCTGCAACTCTCAAAGCTCCAACACTCCCTGGAGTTTGAATACTGGCAGCCTAAAAAGTCAATAATTGCTTAGAATTAGAAAAAACAGTAGGAGGGAAAAAAAACAATCATTAATCTTTAATTAAATCATTGTTAATCCAAATACTTATTGCTTAGAATGAATTAACTACTAAAAAAATAGCCAAATTATTAACTCTAATTCTAAATTTTTATTGTCAAGCCTGAAACAGACAATTTTATTTGCAAAGACTGCAGCAAAATTGTTAATATGAACACTTCATTTATTAACAGATTCATAGTCATTGACATTGAATTATTCCACTTTGAACATATCCTCCTCTTGTTTGTCCATTGTATGCACATCATGTTAAAACAGTTGGGTGGATTTTCATAAAATTTGGTATAAAAAATAGTGGCTTCAACTATTCTTAATTTCAAAAATGATCCCCCAAATTTCTGATGAAATGATTGTCGCCGATTTCTTTACTGCTTTATTTATGATCCAACAATGGTTATTTTTGGTCTCCAGTCCTCAAAACTGACCTAGAACCACCTGCTAGTTCCACACTGTGCATCAGATAGCTCAGATTAAATTTCTATGTCTTCTTCAGAAATGAAACAGTTTTACTTATTCCATTTCATTATGAAATTACATAATTCCATCTATGTCAGCTTCTTGGACTTGGATGTCTTCTTCCAAGAAACCTGCATTTTTCCGCTTCACTGATCGTCTCTTGGTTTCCAGATAATTGTGCAACTGAGAAAACCAACTGCTTCAGCCTCAAACTGTGCACAGATTCAGAAGAAATAGTCTTGCATTGCTCACTGTGTTAATGCATAAGTTGTTAAAAGAACCTACTGCTATAAACCTTCAAGTAGGCAACTGCTTCCATATTCATAACGCACTAACTTCCAAATAGCCGACTGAAATGACAATTCTTTAAAAAAATATGCATACATTTGTTCACGCTCACTCTACAATGTCTGAACATAGTCTGCCACTTAATGGCATATAAGGATAATTAGACATTAATCTGATAATTGCTTAACCTAATGTGCTGCAATCAACAGTATCATTTCCAGAAACCTTCTGCTTACGAATGGTCTCCACACAATCTCACTTTGAATACAGTTGAATCGCGTTAATAAGACATTTGACAGTCCGACACGTTCGGTAGTCCGACGCCACATCGGATGACGTCACTGTGCTTGCTGCAGACATCTCCCATCTGCCCAGTGACTCACAACAGTTTCAGTTTAATAGTTCAGTTTTAATTAAATATGTACTCAATATGTATTGTAACAATATATGTACTGTAGTATATACAGTACTGTGTATACATAACTTACATTTTCTTGCCTTAGAAGTCAAAATTCAGTTTTAAAATATCAACCTTTGGTATTCCGACATTTTTGATAATCCGACACCCCCTCGGTCCCGTAACTGTCGAATTATCGTGATTCATCTGTATTCAAAAATCCAAATAGAAAGTTGCTTCCGTGGATGCCCTTAGTAGCCACCACTCTTAAATGAGCATTATTCAAATGCCATGTATGTTGCATACATATATATTTTTGATAATCTGCAGCTTTATGGATTAAAGCAGTCCTGTGTTTCCATTCCCAACTAATCATATCGTCAGTTAATCATCACGAAGTTTCAAGGCATGTAATCAGATAAAGTGTGCATTTTTCCTTCAATTTTCTCATATGAATGCAATTTGGCTTTTCCAATTCCCTTTTGAAGAGATGCATCAATCCACAAACATGATCCTAAGAATACTGTCAACATTTTCATTTTCCATACAAAAATATATTTTCCTTCACCAACCACGGTTACAAAGCCACGTGATCTAATCCTGATATTTATCTTATTGGTAAGGCAGAAGATTAAGTTTAGCTTAGTACTGAAGTTCTGTGCTATGTTAGCTATTCACTTGGACATGCACATTAACAGTCAACTTGACACAACCTTAGCTGAAGAAGAATAAGAATCTTGAAACTCTTCTCCGAAAAATAAAGAACTGCAAATTTTTTGATAGAATATATTTTTGTATCTCCAAGTTACTATTACAATTCTGTTTCAGAAATTGCCCCCCACCCTTCCCCAAAAAAATCATGTTGA
>JAFIDM010036372.1:0-10425 GCA_023159025.1 Thereuonema tuberculata | reverse complement strand
ATAATTGAAACATGATTACCTGATTATTATGTTGTAAAATTGAGAATGATAAAACTCTTGTTATTGTTGAAAAGAAGACATGAAAAGGCAAAATGATAGACTTTTGTGAAATATCGTCAGATATTAAAGGAGGGTTTTAAAGATGTATATTGTATTAGTAAACTTCAAATGAAATCAACTCTGTGATTTTGACGAATTAAATGTGTTTATTCTTTATATATTTTAAACTTTTTTTATATGCCAGATTCAAAATTCTGTAATAATAGTACAAGGATATTTCATTTTCATTTTTTTGGCATTCAATTTTAGATCTTGTTCAATAAATATAAACTATGGAATAACTTACGTTGGTATCATGTAAGGAATGATGTAGGCCTATTGTTGTATGATACTAATGATGTAAATAGTCCACAATTTCAAAATATTAACACTATTTATCACAACGTTTCATTTATTGTGAAAGTAATTCAAAAACTTCAGTATTTTTTTTTTCTTTTTGAAACACCAGTTGCATTATTGCTGCAGAATCCGAAAATCTTTAACATTAAAAAAAGAAGTTATATAGTGCTATGATAATGATCTCTCAATTGAGACAATAAAGAATTCATCAAATTTAAGTGTTAACACCTTTTGCACTATTATATATAAAAAAGACAAAAAATCATGGAAATTAAGTCTCATGATTCCTTTCAGCAGAAACAAGTTGAGAAAAAAAAATCCCTTTTACACAAATTACGAACAAACATCTTTCAATTGTAAGTAAGATGATATATTGCAAAGGATATCAATGGGCAATTTGTCAAAAGGTTCATCCAGAATTCCAGCAATGTTAAAAAAGTTAGTTTTAATGAATAAGTGTGTATAATGAACAGCTTTTTTAGCCTCTTGTGCATTCACATTAAATTCCTTGAGTTTTTTAATAATTTCTTTCTTTGCCTGGAATCCTTCGAACTCTTCAAAGTCCTTCTTTGAGATTGTGCTAAGAATGTCACCCCTATCTATTCTGTTAGTGTAGACATATTTTGCAATGGAAGTAACTTTTTCAAGCAATTTTTTATTACGTTTCAAATAATTTTGTATCTTTAACCTTATACTGGCATAGCAATCGCGGTCAGTTAACCTTAGGCTCTGAATGGTAAAATTAACTCTCATGGCTGCAACCAATTTTTGTATGTCATTGTAATCGAATAGATTGTCAGAGATGTCTAGAACAACAAGAGTATAATTCCACTTAAGAATGTTTGCTAAACAGCATACACTCTGTTCTGATAAACCATTCCCAGACATATCGAGATAAGTAAGTGTTCTGTTTTCCAATAAGGCTGCAGAAATCTCAATAATTCCCTCCTCTTCTATTTCATTATCTGCAATGTTTAAATCAGTCAGACAGTTGTTAATAGTCAGAGCCTTTGCAATGTGGATTCCACCTTCAGTACCAATATTGTTTTGACGAAGATTGAGATGAGTGAGAGTTCTGTTCTTTTCCAGAAATTCAGCAATGTCTTTTGCTCCCTCATGATTCATTTGGTTTCCTGAGAGATCAAGTGAGGTAAGAACAGTGTTTCTGGTAAGAGAATTCCTTATATCCTCCCACCACCGATTATTCTGTTCTCCTAAACATTCAGATAAGTTAACCTTTAGTACAGTATTGTTATCTATGAGTGCTAAGGCCAAATCCTTCACAGCAGAATGACTTTTATTTATCATTTGTGATCTTATATTTTCATAATGCCACACAGCTGTCCCAACAAAGCTTGTTGCACTTTTATTTATGTTAAGGTCTGTCAGTGTTGTATTAAGTTTTAATTGATCTGCAATTGCTTTTAAAGCCACACCATCTAATTCATTGCCAGACAAATCAAGTGAAGTTAGATTTTTATTCTGAAGCAGAGCTGTTACTGAATCCCTTGTGTCAATGCCAGGACTTATCTTATTGTAACAAAGATTCAGATGAGTCAGTGTTTGGTTCTCCAACAAAGCCAGTGCCATTTCTTTCACAGCAGAACTGTCTAATTTGTTGCGAGACATATTCAAATTAGTGAGAACAGTGTTTTGCTTGAGGGCAGTGGATAATTCTCTTATGCAATCGAAATCAATTGCATTACGAGACAGATTTAATTCTTTTAAGCTGCTATTACTTAGCAAAGCCTTAAATAATGCACTTGCTTCTTCAGAGCATATGAAATTGCGGGATAGATTCAGGGTTTGAAGCGACCTGTTATTGGCAAGCATTGTAGCTATTTGTTTTGCACCAACTGCTCCAATAAAATTTAAAGACAAATCAAGTACACATAATGTATTAGTTTCTGATAACATTCTGCATAGATCTCTAGTTACAATATTCCACTCAGTTTCAACACAGCGGAGATTCAGATAATGTAGAATCTTCTTTTTCCTCACAATGGCTAAAAACAGCTCTTCCATAGATTTTGCACTGATTGGACTGTATGAGAAATCCACATGTGTTATGGACTGATTTGAAACCAGACCATTGGCAATCTCTCTAAACACTATGGAATGACAGTTATTTTTGGAGAGGATAATTTCTGTAGGCGAATGATTATCTTTTATGCCTAATGCCAACTTCTTTGCTAATTTTAAGTTAATTTCATTATTTGATAATTTTAATTTTCTTACAGCTTTACTTTCCTGTAAAAAAGTCAGAATTTGATCAATATTTTCTACTTCCAGCTTTCTATTGCAGAGATTCAAAACAAGGGAATAAATTTCTTCCATTTCTGGACTTTCGATAGAAATAAAACTGATGAAAAAGTAGGTTTAGGTAAATATCTGTTTCTTTTTGGGAAGAAAGATTGGTTTATCTTTTATGTTTGTGTTTATATAGTTCCTGTCAAAAAGATAACTCACAAACATCTACAGTTTGGGTCACTTTTCACTTTGAAGGTCCTGTCTTCGTAATAAGCAGATCCTGTCTGGACAACGTAACCTGACTTCAACTTTCCACTGGTCTGTTTTAAGTGACTTGGGATTTACTTTAAACTAATAAAAGAATACATAAATAAAATCATAATATTAGTATCATTTCTCTTGAAATAAAAAAGAAAACAAACATGTTGGATTAGTCCAAAATAATCTTTAATAAACAATCAAAGAAAAATTCATAAAAGACGACAAAAGATTAACGTGTGTAAAATGATTGAGAAGCAAATAAAAACCCAACACACAAATAAAGAAAAAAACCATTTAACACTTCAAGATCTGATATGTTTCGTCAAGACTAATATTGACATTTACAAAGTAAAGCAACCAAGTATAGCAGGTGATTAAATTTTAACAGTGAACCAATAAAATGAAAACAACTGCAGCAGTGGAACCATCTGTCGACTGTGAGAAGTAACATCTTTCACTCATTGAACACTATAAGATGATTTGATGGAACACCCTCTGGAACCGAATGATCTAAAGAAGGCATCCAAATTATGAATCAGGAACATATATTGAAATCAAAAGGAGTAACGAAAACAGAACCTTCAAAAATAAACAAGCAAACAGAAACAAAACTGATATCTTTTTTTTTTTTTTAGGTTCTGTTTTCGTTATTCGTTTTGATTCCCATAGACGTTCCTGATTCATATTTTGGATGCTCTGTTTACATCATTTGGTTCCAGATGTTTCATCGAATCATCTTATACTGTTCATTGGGTGAAGGATGATGTTACCTCACATAATCGACAGACAGTGCCACTGCTGCAGTTGTCTTCATTTTATTGGTTCACTGTTAAAATTTATTGTATTTAATCAGGTGCTATCCTGGGTTGCATTACTTTGTAAATGTCAAAGTCTTGACAAAACCTGCCAGATTTTAAAGTGTTCAATGTTTTTTATCTTATTTGTGTGTTGGCTTTTTATTTGCTTCTCAAAAATTAGTAAATTTAAATTAAAATAAAAAAGGTTGATCAATCAAATACAAAAGACTTTTAGTTTATATAAAACAGTGTAAATAAATTATTATATCCAAGGTTATTCTAGTCAAGAAGAGGGAGGAAATAATCAATCTTAAAAAGGTAGTCTTTAAATTAACTTTAACGGCTGCAACCAATTCTTGTTTGTAATTGCAACTGAATGAATTGTAGGAGATGTTTAGAACAACAAGAGCATTACTTAAGAATATCTCCTATACAACACACACTTTTTTCCGATAAATCATTCAGAGCCACATTCAGACTAATGAGAGTTCTATTTTTCATTAGGGCTACAGAAATTTCTCTCATTCCATTATTTCCTATTTGATTCTGTGAAATGTTTAAATCAGTCAGACAGTTGTTAACAGTCATAGCCATTGCCATGTGGACTGCAGCTTCACCACCAATACTGTTTTGACACAGATTGAGATGAGTGAGAGTTCTGTTCTTTTCGAGAAATTCAGCAATGTCTTTTGCTCCCTCTTGACCGATTTGATTTCCTGAGAGATCAAGTGAGGTAAGAACGGTGTTTCTGGTAAGAGAATAACTTTTATCCCATCGCAGATTATTCTCTTCTCTGAAACATTCAGATAAGTTAACCTTTAGTACAATATTGTTACCTACTAGTGCTAAGGCCAAATCCTTCAAAGCAGGATCCCTTATGTTTATATCAATGTCAAAGTCTGTGAGTGTTGTATTATATTTTAACTGATCTGCTAATGCATTTAAAGCCAGACCATCTAACTCATTACCAGACAAATCAAGTGAAGTTAGATTTTTTATTCTGAAGCAGAACTGTTACTGAATCCCTTGTGTCAATGCCAGGACTTATCTTATTGTAAGAAAGATTCAGATGAGTCAGTGTTTGGTTCTTCAATAAAGCCAGTGCCATTTCTTTCACAGCAAGCACCATCTAATTCGTTGGAACTAAGATTCAAATTAATGAGGATAGTATTTTTCTTGAGGGCAGTGGATAATTCTCAATTGAAACAACTCCGCCATGGATTTTGCTCTGATTTTACTGAATGATAAATCCACGTGTGTTATGGAATCATTTTCAACCACACCAGTGGCAATCCATCTGAATACATCGATATCATATTTATTATTGGAGAGGATAATTTCTTTAAGTGAATGATTATCTTTTAGACCTAATGCCAACTTCTTTGCTAATTTTAGGTCAATAATATTTTCTGATAAATTTAATTTTGTGACAGCTTTACTTTTCTGTAAGAAAGTCAGAATTTGATCAATATTTTCTTCTTCCAGTTGATAGTTGCTGAGATCTAAGACAAGAGAATAAATTTCTTCCATTTGTGGAGTTCACTTTATGATAGAAATGAAACTAATTCTTTTATATTCTCACAATTCAGTGTATTGTCTATTTATTTTTTTTAAATGAAATTTACTTAATCAGAATTTGACAAATGTCGATTTTCTTTAATGTAGAATCTGTAAAAAAACGAAGACTATATTTACAAGAATGGAACTGGTATTTTTTTTATGAAAAACATACGTTGTTAATGAATTAAAAAAACAAAACAAAAAAAAGAAATTCACTAATAGTTTAGGAATTACTGTCATGTAATTATCCACTTCTATTCTGTTCATAATTCTTTCAGGATATTCATCAACATTTCTTAGTACTTCAAAAAAAATGAAAGGTTTTATTGAAGAAGGGAAAATATTCTCTTAATGAATGAAATCAATTTTCAGCAGTTGTGTTAAATATCAAAGGTTTCTTTTTTTGGAAGGAGCATTTGTTTATTCTTTATGTCTGTGTTGATGCAATTCATATGAAGAAAACAACTCACAAACATCTACAACTTGAATCAGCTTTCACTTTGAGGTCCAGTCTTCCTAATAGTAGATTCCATCTGTGTAACGAAATACCCAATTCAACTTCCAATGAACTGCCTTAAGTGATTCACGCTTTTACTTTAAGCTAATAAATGAATAAATAGAAAAAAACATTAGAATCACTTCTGATGAAATAAAAAGAAAATAATTATTGTGGAATTAATCAAAAATCATTTCTAAAAAAACAAACAAAATTAACAAATTTAAATTAACATTAAAAAGTAGAGTGAATGAGAAATTTTTCTACTCCTGCTAATGTTGTTCAATATTTCAATTCAACACCTTCAGCCTTCTTCAGGAGAAATTAAAATCTACATTAATAAGTCCAGGTTATTTTATTTTTCCATCTCAATGATTTTGCATAAGAAAGGTGAAGCTCTTCGTTCACTCCTAAAACACTGCTATGGATACAATAAAGGCCAAGACCTCTTAATGTAGTTTCCTATTTCTCCAGAAGAAGCTGAAAGTATTGAGTCAAAATATTTTGAAACATTATTAGAATATTTAGAAAATTCCTAATTCACTCTTTTAATTTTCATATGTTAATTGGCATAAGTTATTCTTCCTTCAGATTTAAGAAATTAAAAATATTGCTTTGAGTATCAGAATCTTACATCAATTATAAAGAATTGTTCAGTAATCTTTGCCATCTTAAGCAATCAGAAAATATTACATATGTTGTACTTTTGTCACAAATTATCCACAAATCAAAAGCTGCCTTTATTTGTAAACTAGTTTTTTTTAGAAATCACTGGATATTTTGATTCTTTAAGTCTGCACAGAATAAAAATCTATGAACAAACTACATAGAAAAGCTTAAGGAATCCGAATTAATAGCCTGTATTGGAACCAATGTAAGTGACAGTAGATCATACGTTTTTATAGACAATTTTTTATAAATTGTCTATATAAAGATTCATATAGAAATTCAAAAAGAGGATAAAAGAACTGACGACGATGTTGCTTCTAATCCGTCTGAATACAATTTGAATGAGCATTTGAATTAACAATGATAAACAAGTTGCAAACGCAGCCCACAGTACATAATAACTTTTGAGTTATAAATGTTGAATTAACAAATGAATTAACAAAGATGAATATTTTTCATACATTGGCCCCAATACATAACTTATGACTGACATACTATTACAGTTGAAAAACAAATAATGAACATAAAAACTAATAACTTGTAAAAAAATTGAATTTCTAACGACTAAAGAGAAGGAAGACAGAGTTCTTCTCCTAACATTGTCCTGAAGAAGTCTTTTGCAAAAAAAGATGAAATATAGACAGATTAAAGGAGGTTTTTTTTTAATTGGATTAAAAATAGAAACTTTTTGTTTTAGCCTTCTTTCCTAAGAATCTCAGGCTTATGAAGTCAGTTAGTCTGCGTATGAGTATGTATGTTTTTGTGCCTCCTATCATGTCCAAAAAATAAATAAATAAATAAATAAATAAAAAAATAACAACATGAACAAGAAGACAATCTAACTATCGTATTTTAATTTCTTTCTTTCTTTTTGAATCCTTGTTGAAAATTATATCGAAAGGTAAAAAAATTCCTGTAGAATAAGAATACAATGGATACGACAATGAACATAATGGAATACAGACAAAATTTAGAATACATAAAATCACAAATATATATTATTATAATGTTATTGATATCAAATGGAGGTGAACAGTATAATTTATGGATTATTTCAAATTCAATTATAAATTTTTAGTCTTCAAAATAAAAATTCACTCCATTAGTATGTTGACAATATATTTTTTTTTTTCGCATTCAATGTTAGGACTTGTTTAATAAAAAAACTATGGAATGACTTACATTGGTATCATATAAGTAATGATGCAATGTTGCACGATACTCATGTTGTAAAATTTTCCACACTTTCAAAATATTAATGCTATTTATCACAACTTATGCTTCATTTATTGTGACAGTATTTCAAATATTTTTTTTTTCCTTTCTAAAATATCAGTTGTATTATCGCTGCATCAAAAAACCTTTAATATTAAAAAAAAAAACAACTTGTATATTGCTATGAAATGTCACATGACTGCTTCAATAGAGAATTCATTAAATTTAAGTGAAAGCAGCTTATGAACATATACATACAATCCCGTTTACACAAATTACGAACACACATCTTTTATTTGTAAATAAGATGATATACTGCGATGGATATCATTGGGCAATTTGTCAAAAGGTTCTTCCAGAATTCCAGCAATTTCAAAAAAGTTCGTTTTAATAAATGAGTGTGTGGAATTAATTGCTTTTTTAGCCTCTTCTGGATTCACGTTAAATTCTTCGAGTTTTTTAATGATTTCTTGCTTTGCCTGGAATCCTTCGAACTCTTCAAAGTCCTTCTTTGATATTGTGCTAAGAATGTCATCCCTATCTCTCCTGTTAGTGTAGACGTATTTTACAATGGAAGTAACTTTTACTAGCAATTTTATATTACGTTTCAAATAATTCTGTATCTCTAACCTTGTACTTGAATAGCAACCAGGGTTAATTAACCTTAGGCTCTGAATGGTAAAATTAACTTCCATGGCATCAACCAATTCTTGTATGGCATTGTCACTGAAGGAATTATCAGAGATGTCTAGATCAACAAGAGTATGATTCCACTTAAGAATTTTTGCTAAATAATATGCACTCTGTTCTGAAACATAATTAGAAGCCATAGTTAGAGAAACAAGTGTTCTGTTTTCCAATAATACTACAGAAATTTCTCTCAAACCCTTCTCTTCTATTTCATTCTTTGAAAGATCTAAATGAGTCAGACAGTCGTTAACAGTCAAAGCCTTTGCAATGTGGATTGCACCTTGAGGACCAATATTATTTCGACGAAGATTGAGATGAGTGAGAGTTCTGTTCTTTTCCAGAAATTCAGCAATGTCTTTTGCTCCCTTTTCACCAATATTACTTCCTGAGAGATCAAGAGAGGTAAGAACAGTGTTTCTTATAAGAGAATTCCTTATATCCTCCCATCGCAGATTACTTAAACATTCAGATAAATTACCATTTAGTACAGTATTGTTATCTAAGAGTGCTAAGGCCAAATCCTTCACAGATGGATGCCGTATGTTTATATCGATGTTAAGATCTGTCAGTGTTCTGTTAAGTTTTAATTGATCTGCTATTGCTTTGAAAGCCAGATTACCTAAATTATTGCGAGACAAATCAAGTGAAGTTAGATTTTTATTCTGAAGCAGAACTGTTACTGAATCCCTTGCGTCAATGCCAGGACTTATCGTATTCAAAGAAAGATTCAGATGAGTCAGTGTTTGGTTTTCCAACAAAGCCTGTGCCATTTCTTTCACAGCAGCACAGCCTAAGATGTTGTGCCTGAGATTCAAATTAGTGAGGACAGTGTTTTGCTTGAGGGCAGTGGATAATTCTTTTATGCAATGGGAATCAATTGCATTATAAGACAGATCTAATTCTTTTAAACTGCTATTACTTTGCAACGCCTCAAATAAATCACTTGCTCCTTCAGAGCATATGGAGTTTTCGACTAGATTCAAGGTTTGAAGCGTTGTGTTGATGGCAAGCATTGCAGCTATTTGTTTTGCACCATCTGCATTAATACAATTGAAAGACAAATCAAGTACACACAGTGTGTTAGTTTGTGATAACATTCTGCATAGATCTCGAGTTACACACAACCACCGAGTTTTAACAAATGAGAGATTCAGGTAATGTAGAATCTTCTTTTTTCTCACAATGGCTAAAAACAGCTCCTCCATAGATTCTGCACTGATGTTACTGAATGTAAAATCCACATGTGTTATGGAATCATTTTCAACCAGACCATTGGCAATCTCTCTAAACACTTTGTGGCCATTGTAATTTTTACACAGGGTAATTTCTGTAAGTGAATGATTATCTTTTAAGCCTAATGCTAACTTCTTTGCTAATTTTAAGTCAATTTTATTATTTGATAAATTTAATTTTTTTACACTTTTACTTTCCTGTAAAAAAGTCAAAATTTGATCAATATTTTTTTCTTCCAGTTTTCCATTGCAGAGATCCAAAACAAGGGAATAAATTTCTTCCATTTTTGGACTTTCGATAGAAATAAAACTGATTCTTTCTTATTCTCAAAATTCAGTGTTTTATTTTGTTGACTGGAACTTACTTATATTCAGAATTTACAAGTATCACATTTTTTACAAGGTAGAATTTGTTAAGAAACCAAAAACATTTCCACAACAATGAAACTAGTATCTTTTTAGGGAAAATATAAATGGATAATGAATTAAAAAAACAACTAATAGATAAATGTCAGGTAATTCTGCACTGAGATTCTGTTTTTAAATCTGTCAGGATTACCATCGTTTGCAATACTCTTAAATATTTTTTAGCATTTCAAAAAAGCATTTGCTATTTCCTTCATTCCCTAAAAATAGAAAAGTACTCTCGTAATCAATGAAGTGAATTTTCATTAGTTTAGTAGGTTTTGCTAAACATCTGTTTCTTTTTGGGAAGAAAGAATGGTTTATCTTTTATGTTGGTGTTTATATAGTTCCTGTCAAAAAGATAACTCACAAACATCTACAGTTTGGGTTACTTTTCACTTTGAAGATCCTGTCTGGACAACGTAACCTCACTTCAACTTTCCACTGGTCT
>JAFIDM010036371.1:0-12132 GCA_023159025.1 Thereuonema tuberculata | reverse complement strand
CATTGAATAATAAAAACTATTCATTTCCGGACCCATGTTTATTTGAACTTTTTTGTTTGTCTTACTCAACTTAAAAGTTGTACAGGGAATTTTGAATCACCCTAAAAAAAGTAATTCATTTCATTTTTCCTTTTTTTCTTTTTAAATGATTTAATTTACTATGTTTATCACTGAATACATATCCACTCTAATTTCGCGACATTTACGTTTCTGTGTTTTCATTAGTCATTTGTGATAATGCCGATTGAACTACTGTTAAATGTTTTCTCGTCAGGAACGGAATAGGGTTGTTTTCACGTTGCCCAAAGACTTTTGACGGGTGACCGTCGAGACACTTAAGTTTTGCCATCGATTGTACTAGTTGCGAATTATTTTATTACGCTTTCAAATTAATTTCTCAAACAAGGTTTTTTTTTTATTATTTATCGAATTCTTTATCTAGAAAATGTTTGAATCAGTAATAAGCATTATATTCTACTTTTTTTTTCATCCATTCTTGACCTATCAATTGATTTTCTCTACGAAATCTTGAGAGAAGAAGATACAGTCGGACCAGGATATAAGGTCACCCCTTGGGACCTCGCGAAAGTGACCTTATAAGCGGGCTGACCTTATAACTGATTCCCACGCATTTGTCAATAAATAAGCATTATATAAATACAGTATAATTCTTTGTAAAATTTAATTCATACAAAAAATATCAGTTTATTAGGTTATAAGTTTTTAATTTAGTTGAACCAATTAAAGTTACTGGAATCAGAAAGAAATTATTTTTAAAAATTTTTAATTCGGAATAAAGTTGTATAGAAATTGTACTAGTATGATCAAGCAAGTACTAGTATGATGTACAATTGACCTTGCTTAAAATAATCTGTAATACAGGACTGTCGATTTTGCTTTCATCTTTTGTACAATGTTTTCTAAGTTTTATAGTTTCTGAAAATGTTCTTCAGCTCCCTCATGGCATATAAAAAAAGGCCTTACGACATTTAATGCTCCCAGCGCTTCTGCTTCTGTCACCATTTCACTTTTAGTATCACTGTCGTTATCCTCACTTTCTACTGCGTTGGAATCTAAAACTTGCGAAACAATTTCGGAAATCGAAGCTTGAGAAGTGGTAGCAATTCCATCATCAATTCTCACGTATTCACTTTCCCATTCTATAGCACAGCCGCGATTACTGAGATCTTGTATCAACACAGCTAAAGGAATATCGTCTTCATCATCTTCATCTGTTATTTAAGTCACAGTAATTATAGAAAATTGAAAACCAGTATGTCGAAAGCAATTTAAAATGCATGTGTTTGACACCAAGCTCCAACTTTTACGAATATAAGAAATTGCATCTAACACAGATACGCGAAAATTTCTGAAATTACAGACAAAAGTGACCTTATATGAGATTATGATATTTAAGACCTGACCATATATCCGATAATCCATATCATAGAATTCCTATTCAATGAGCTGGGACTTTAGAAAAGTGACCTTAGATGCGGGGTGACCTTATATCGAGGTCCGACTGTAGTTGTGTTGTACTTACTAAAGGTTGGCCATAATTAAAGTATTCCTATGGAGAGCTCTGGTTAGCTCCAACTAATAAAGGAAATCCTACGAGAAGCAGAAAATAGGCTATTTCATTCATGGGAAGATGGTTTCGTGAAGAAAAAAATAAATCTGTCAAGAGGGTGAAATTTATCATGCAAAAATGCATGATACAGGATCAACAAATGAATAATTAAGACACAGCTATGATGAAACATAAAGCTTTTAATGTTTGCTCTTTTTAAAAACTGAGACAGAAATTGGATTCACCTAAAATTTTATTTTCACAATAAAAAGAAGTATCGCACTTCATTCCAGATACGATAACATTTGCATTTCCCAGCGGCAGAGAGATATAAATGAATATCGCAAGTTTACTATTGAAAACGCTTCTCAATCCGCCTGAAAGTGTTTTGAGTGTAAGTTCCTCTATAAAGCACTGCAGCAGCCGAATGCGTGAATTTCGAGGCTGTAAGAACTACTGTGTGGCCACGTTTGCCAAAGTGCTAATACATTCAAATGCTGTATGGAGAAGCCGTGTTCAGTTCTCGACTTATGCGGAGGTCGACCTAAACTTTTTCCTGTGGCTCAGTAAACGCCGTGATAATTTTCTCTCGCGACCCGTATGGACTACGCAAGCCTGAAATGGGATTTTTTTTAACTATAAACTTTTGTAAAAGTCACATAATGGCAAATTTAACGTGCATATGTGAGTGAGGATGTTAGTGAGGAATAAATTAAAGAAGTAAAAACGCACAACAATTAAAGATCCACTAAGCAACTTTAGAATATTCGTTGCGGGAATCAAAAACATACTGTTTGAAGATTCCTACCTACAATCAAATACATTCGTCCATTGCTCAAAGCTCAGTGGGATCAAAAGAAACATATACAAAGGACAAACATAAACAAAAACAAAATGGCCCTTTAATTCATAAACATCAAAATACAAATAAAGAATAAAAAGAACAGTAAATTAATCCCCGCTTCCATACCGCTTAACTTATAAAAGATTAATTTATGAAATAAGCATATACATAATGGCGAATTTAACGTATGTCAAATATTAGTAAGGAAAAATTTAAGGATAAAGCCGCACAATTTAAAATCTACTGAGCTAATTTTGGAATTTTCTTATCGAGAATCAAAAGCCGATTATTTCAAGGTTCCTATATATCATACGTTTGACAAAATAGACGAATAAAACTGATGATAGGTGAGAACCTTGAAACAGTCCGTTTTGATTCCCGGTACGAAAATTCCAAAATTAGGTCAATGGATCTTTAATAATGATTTCAGCCGGGGAAGCATTTTCGGAAAGTTGGAAGAAGGCCGCACAATCACCAATGTTGCAGGTAGTGTGGAATCGCAAATACTGTTATCTCCAGGCTCTGTGCAGCGTTTCAAATGAGTTCATGAAGCACTGCAGGAGATCGCTCTACGACCGCACATGAAGACAGATATTTAGCGGTAAATGCAAACATCAGACGGCCAGTAAGATTGCATATCCCTCCATTACAACACTAGAACGAGGATATCTCGCCAAACTTTGGCTCGACGGCTGCGACATTTAGGGCTATATGCTCGAAGGCTGGTCATCTGTGTGCCGCTATCCAGAGAACACCATAGAAGATCCATCGAAATTGTACTATGGCTCTACGGGCGAATGTGTTGTTCTCCTACGACAGTCGATTCAATCTGTAATGAGATTTCAGACGTCAGTTCATCCGTCGTGAAAGTGGTATGGCGTATCAGGAGGAAAATGTGATTAATTGGCCTGCACGCTCTCCAGACCTCATCCCACTGTACACGTATGGTTTATTATGGGAGACGAATTGTAGCTTGCAGCCCCTTGCCGGGTAACAACCAGGGTCTCATCCATGCTCCAAGGAGAACTGAAACAATCTGCCCCAGAAACTTATGAATGAATTGGTAATGAGCATGCCACGACATTGTGATTGCTGCATCAGTGTTCGAGGCGGACATATTCCCTATTAAGAAGTTTAATTTCTTAGTTTTAGTTTGTACTTCCCATTCATTTTCTATCTGTACCCAACTACTAGGTATATCGTTTGTGCAAAAGACATGCTGACCATTGCTTTGATTTGTAGTTTCCTAAACGTTTCTGTATATTATCCTGAGTTAGATCAAGGGCATAAACATCTTGCCGTATTTCTGTACAATCATATACTGTTCTCTATATATATGCACAAACTTTGCCTATCCTTAAGATATCGACATGTGTATAGTTAATAGGAAATTTTTAACAAAGCCATTTTTCAATAAGATATATAAAATAGGCATATAATGTACAAAATTGATTGCAAACATCATCCTTATTATTACAATATTACATTAGGCAAATTAAAACGATTTATCTATCTTTTTTTCCTAAATAGATGCATAGTAGCAGCGATAGCAGAGAATGATAACTCTTTTCTGTCTTTCAAAGATTCCGCGGAACCTCTTACTTAGTAATAATTATTGATATATTGACAGAGCATGAATACTAATTATTAGAGGAACTTAGAATATTTCCAGCATTTCGAAAATTTTGTTCCTTTACTAATCTGTAACTAAAACGACAGTGAAATACCTGAATAATACTCATTAGAAACATAAATTTAAATCAACAACATATGCAAGAAATGCAGTAGATAATAGAGATGGTGAGGATGTAGTGTATATTATCTTGCGCCCAAGGTTTTTTGTTTTAAATCTTACAAGAATTTTCATCAATCAATCAATCAATCAAGGCCTTTCACTCGATTCCGAGCCAAGGCGATCTGATGGATGAACAATCAATATGAAGGTCGATTACGTCCAAGCTCAAAAAGATCGGCCATGGTCATCTCTGTCGTAGTTGTAATAGGGTCAAGCCATCTGGTTGCCGGTCTTTCTCTTCGTCTACAGCCATCTATTTTTCCCAACATAATGTCCTTCTCTATCACGTCTAACAATATGTCCAAAGTAGTCAAGACGTAATTTGGTGATCCTAGAACCGAGTGAGATGTCCGGTTTGATTTCGTCCAAAATTGATTTGTTTGTTCTTTGCGCTGTCCATGGAATCGAAAACATTTTTCTCCAGCACCACATCTTCAAGATATCAATCTGTCTTTTGTCTCGTATCTTTGTCGATCAAATTTTCACATCCGTAGATAAACACAGAAAAGACCAGAATATGCACAAGTCTTACCTTGGTCGTTAGAGAGATGTTTTTTAACTTGAAAACTCTATCCAGTGACTTCATCGTTGACTTGACATAGCTATTCTTCTCCTGATTTCCGGTGATGTAGTTGCCTCGGAGGTGATCATGCTGCCAAGTAAGTTGAAGAGTATTGTCGTAGCTATTAAAAATTTACGATCCCAAAATTTCAGGACTATTTGTATGGGGTTAAGATTCTGTATAGGGCTAGGAAAAATTACTTTATATTGATTAGTCCGTTTTAACAACGTGGTATATTAAAAGAAATATTTTTTTTTAAATAATTATTTTCTGCTTTTTAGTTTTGTGTGTATGAAATTTTTAATCAATTTTAAATTTCAGATTATATAGGTGGTAAATTTCAGGTTTATTTCAGTTTCTCTTCTCTTCTCGTTTTTTCTTCTCCTTCTGTAAGCTTCGCTTGCATTGGGTGGCTGTCTGCTTGACTATAGAAAGAAATTGTCATTAAGGTACTATTCAGTATTAATTTATTATTATTAATAACAAACGTCGTAAAACAGTAAACAGATTGATATTTTATTACTGCGAGTCGGCAATGCAGCGCAGCGCCATGCCGCCATTTGCAAAACACTGACTGCGCGGGTCAGCGCCACAGAGATATGCGACCTGTCATCCGAAGCATCAGGGTTAGGGAATTAGGGTTAGGGAACAGAGAATGTTAATGTTTACAAAGCGAGTTAATATTGAATTATAATCCAGTTCAGAGCTATGTTTAAAGTTTCAAGTCGCTAGATTATCGGGAAGTTAGTTTAAAACCAGTTGCAAAATTTCTACCGAACAAACAGATAGACAAGAAAGTGGGCTAATAACAACGTGTTAATAATAAAATCAATTATTTCTTTCTTGTAATTGCTGTCTGTCATTCTGGTTAATGTTTTTAATTAACTGTTATAATTAATTTAAATAATTAATTATAAATTACAGTTGATCTCTTTGATAATTTTAAGTTAAAACATTAAGATAATGTATTATTATTAAAGAAATTCTTACCTGAATACTGAAGTTTGTTTTCTCTGTAGTGAAATCATACATATCCCATAATCTCTCGACTGTCACATTTGGTAGACGGAGAAAATCTGAGAAATAAACTTCTGTGGCATCTGACAAATTGTATATTTCTCGGTATTGTTTTCTCAACTTTTCAGCTATAACATTCTTTCCAAACATATCAGCTGGACAAAAAACAAACGCTGGCAATGGGATTCTATCAATCTTCTCGAAGTAGACATCAATAGCTGGGTCACCAGAGTGATATTTAGCGACACATTTCCCTATTTCATGTAAACTTACACCACTGCACACCAATAGAACTAAGATCCATAGATATTTTCTGATGTTTTCATCAGATGCTTTCGTTATTCTGTCTAACCCGGGAACACTGATTACTGGAGGACGAAGAAGTTTTCTTCGGAAACGACAGGGAGCGTTTCTTCTTCTTTTGTTTTGGTGAACTTTTATGTGCCGAATTTGGGAAGCTTTGATTCGTACGATTTTTTTCTGAGATCTATGAAATCTTCTACGCTCTTCCCAGGATTCTCTTTTGATTCTTCTTTTTTCCATGATTTATACTTTGATTTTATTGATTTGACGATACGATATCTAGTAAAAAGTAAATGCAATCACTTATCTTATATTAAAAATTAAATCGATTATTCATTTTAAAGACAGTCAAAGACAGAGAAATAAGTAAAAGTGGGTAAAAGAAGAAGGGCCGATGCGGAAACAGCGTTGGTGGCACTTCTATTAGTAGTCCAGTAACTATGTACATCAGATCGTGCGTCAGATCGGGTAGTTCTGAAATTTTGCTCAGTTGTTTATGATGTTATCTCAATTTAAGATCCAAGTTTTCAATCTCGAGCGCCGAACGCACCCTTAGTAAAAATCCAAAAAACCGTGAAATTTTCGACCCTTCTTCAAGATTTGGCGATTTTAACCCTGAAGGACTATTGTAGTGATGATAATGACATTGTACGTTTTTAAACGAGACAAAATTTCCCACATAAACCTAATAGTTTCCGAAATACAGCGTTTCAAAATTTAGTGAGTTTTGCGAACTGGGCAATTGTTAGCAATAATGTGATGTTCTGTGGGAATGTCGACCTTGTAGAATGATGTTCCTCATAAAAGCAATCAAATATGTGATAAAATAACACAAAGTAAATGAAATATGATCCTTAAAACCTAATGTTTGCAAATGACAGTGATAATAATAAAAAACAGAAGACAAGTAAGAACATTTTGCTTTGTCGAAGGGCCCGGTTGCACATCGGCGGTTTTTCCACTGGGAACGTCTGCAAGTTAATCATCGATATCTTCTCAAAAAACATTCTCCAGCATTTCGAAATCTGACAATTTTATGCATTCTACACAATGATGTAGAATGGATGAAAGCACAGTGTAGACTTCAGAAGATAGTGAATCAACACAGCTGTAAACAACTCGATGTTCCTTCAAGATACAAAATATATTCACATCATATCGGTACAGGAAACCACCCCCTGTTAAGATCCGCCCTTATCGATTCTCACCTGCAGATCTGGACGCCATTCACAAAATTGTACTAGATATGCAAAAAGATGGAATCGTAAGCCGCATAGAAGCGCCATGGTCTTTGCCTTAGTCAAAAGGAAAAGATCCTAGATTTATAATCGATGCTCGGGCATTAAATGCAGTAAAATTACGGGATTTGCGTATTACACTCCCCAAATAAGTGATATTATTCACAACCTTAAAGATGTTCTAATATTCTCTTCCATTGTTTTAGCGAAGGCTTATTGGCAAATTCCTCTCGACACAAAGTCTACAAAGAAAGTCGCCTTCAGCATACCCAGTTTGGGAACTTTTGGAATAAATGTTGTGACATTTGGACTAAAGAATGGAGCTGCTGGTTGGAATTTAGTATTAGATCAGCTGATAGAACCCGAATGGCGAAATTTTGTATTTAGATATGTTGACAATCTTCTAATGGCTACTCGAGATTGGGAAACCCATATTGCAATAGTGGATGCTTTACTCAAGCTCCTCCATGATCATGATTTAAGTGTAAACTTCGAAAAATCTCATTTTGGATTAGAAGAAATCGAATACTTGGGTTTCCACATCGATCAGAGTGGGTGTCGACCATCGACTAAAAAGGTAAGACACATATTGGATTTTCCTGTACATAGGACTCTAAGACAAGTAAGACGCTTCCTCGGGATGTGCATGTACTTTCGAGAATTTATCAAGAATTCCTCTGAAGTCACTGCGCCACTTAGGAAATTATTGAGGAAAGATAGTCGTTGGGCTTAGAGAGATGAACAACAAATGGCTTTTGATCAAATGAAAAACTTGTTATCCAAAGCACCCATTCTGTTCAGCCAGAATGTTCTGTTATTAAAATCTGTTCAGCCAGATTTTAATAAGGAATTTCGTCTGTATTGTGACGATTCCTCCGAAGGAATATCTGCTAATTTGTTGCAGCCAAGTGATAAAGGTGAACAGGTCATAGCATACACTAGTCGCAGTTGAATCCCGGCTGAAAAAAACTATTCAATAAACCAAATTGGAAAGTCTTGCTGTGGTTTATGCAGTTTTGCATTTTCGACCTTACATAGAAGGAGCTCATTTCATCCTCAAAGGACCATATGGCTTTGAAATGGCTCACATCTAGAAATGAAATCTCCAGTAGAATAATGAGGTGGAGTTTGAAAATACAACATTTAAAGTGCACCAAACTTCAGCTAACTTTGATGACTGCAGTTTGGACGGAGGTAAAATTAGTGTGTGTGGGGGGGATGCTGCTCCAGAAAAATTTTAGCTTTTGTTTTAAAATTGTGTGAAAGGAAAAAAACATGTATAAAAATTTTTTTATCAAGTTTCTGAATAAATTTTCTTTTTATACATGTTTCCTTTCACACAATTTTAAAACAAAGGCTAAAAATTTTCTGAAACAGCACCCCCCACTAATTTTAGCTCCATCCAAACTGCAGTCATCAAAGTTAACTGAAGTTTGGTGCACTCGGGCATTAGATTTCGAAATTAAGCATAAGAAAGGAAAGATAATGTAGTAGCGGAGGCTCTATCTAGAATAAATTGTAACTATATGAAAATCGAAAGCCAACAATGGATCGACGCTCAAACGAAAGATGAATTCTGCAGTAAACAGATTAAAAGACTATTGGCCGAATGCACGAAACTTTGATTAATTTTGATGGCTGCATTGTGGACGTAGCTAAAATTAGTGCATTCGGTCATAAGAGAGCTAAAAAAAGAACACATTTTATATGGAAACTTTCATATTCGAGCTCGATTGGTAGTTATAGAAAAGTACATTCGATCTAAGAGATAAACCATAGTAGTAAAGGTAGTTCCAAAAGCATTCATTAATGAAATTATTGAACATTGGCATAGTGACAAAGAAGTAGGAGGACATTAGGGAATAACGAAGGCAGTGGAGAAAATTAGGGATAGATATTTCTGGCCAGGGATGTGTTTTGATATTCGAAAGTTTATACGCTTTTGCGTACAATGTCACAGGATTAAACCTTCCAGAGAAAAGGATGAAACAAAAGGATTAAACTTTAAAAAAATAAAATAAAATAAAGTAAAACAAAATAGAATATGCAAGATAAGACTATAAAGACCCATAAGGGGACAAAATATGATCCTGTGGTTCCATTGAAATTCCTAGTATCTTCAATGCAGGCCCGTAGTTCATAGTTTTATCCAACCGATTTTATAAGTGATTGGTTTAATTCCATCTCAGCCTGTTTAGAAGCTTGCGCAAATGACACAAAGAAAATACGCCTTCATTCTGATAAAGTTTAGTTAACATAGTTACCAGAGTTTTCCACAGTAACCATTAGTTGTATCAAGTAACTGTATTAAAGATAATATCTCATCCTTGAGTGCATTTTTAGCGATCCATTTGGTAGTTATTGTGATATCGACCAAAAATAGGTAGCTATTGTCAGTGTCTGTTCACCTCTAACAACTCTCCAACGGAAGGTCGGATCGACAAACGGATGTCACCATCGTCTTCAGAGGCCAAAACACTGTAATGGGATATTTTCAGGGACCAATTCCCACCCCCCTCTTCCCCATAGGTGAGATGTTTGGCATTGTTTTCATTGAATTCCCGCTATTAGCTTAAATGTTAAAAATGCAAGCATTACATTATTTTGCATTATTAAAAAATCCAGAAGCTTTGAATTTTCTAAAAAATTTAAATAAATGATTTCCAAAAGCTCAAGATAAAGCTGACAATCTTGGAAAAAACATTAAGTATCGAGTCTCTACTTACTTTTCATTGTTCTTTGGACTTGTTGTCAGAAGATTAGGAAATTCACTACATTTCCTGTCGGTCGACTCTTAAGACTTAAAATCAGTTATAGCGTCTATATTGTTGTTTGCTTGAAAGATCAATATCAGAACATCAAATAATAATAACAATAATAATATGTTTTCATCTTTCTGCTATACATTAATTATGTTGAACATCAATATTTATAAAACTTTCATGAATGAAAGCATTATAACTAACTAAGAAAGCCAAAATAACCATTAAAGGAAATTAATTGGTTTTTAATATTTTATAAAAGAACTTAGAAATGGCATGAAATTTAGAGATCTCGAAAACTATTGATCAAAAGCTGTGGATCAAAACTATGGATCTTCGAAATCTATTAATATCCATAACAAAGTTGTAAGGTTAGTTTTAAGAAAGAAATATAAAATTCTAAATAAGTATTCTAAGTTAAAGTGAAAATATGAATCCTGTAATTTACGAGTGCTGTTTTGACTTCTTCAACCCCTTTGAAATGAAAGAATAAGGAAATACAATTGGACTTTTAATATTATACATACAACATGTTTTGCAGTAACGAACTGCATTTTCAAATGCATATTAATGTGGATAATTTTAATAGTTTAAAATTAAAAGTTATGTTTATTTATGCTTTAAACGTAATTTAATTAGTGAGATATTTAGTGAAATAAAAAATGAAAGGAAGTGACAAATTTAATTATTATGCATGACGTCAAATGAGATATTTAAAACGAACGTGTGCCTCGATTTAGAACTCAACCCAAAAATCGACTCAACTCAAAAGTCGACTCAACTCGAAAGACGACACAATGCGAAAGTCGACACAACAGATGAAGGACGTCACCACTGATCATGTCAGAGAAAAGTAAAAACTGAAGGCTGGCGTAGAGAGTCCTTCAGATGGTGCAGATACTGAGGTCTAGCACGAGAATAGCTGACGTAATTATGACGAAAGCAAACACGGTGGCGGCGAGACGCAACGGCAATGAAAATTAATGCCGGGAAATTCAACGGGAGTCAGAAACCCGATATTGAAGTGGGATAAGGTATCGAAACCTATGAGAATTAAGCGTCAATTTATTCTAGAAATAAATGCCAACCGAACCGATACAAAGTAATGAGAAATATACCACATGGTTATAAATTCCCTGGTAGAAATAAGAAGGCAAAACAGCAGTTTAAAGCGTTCGTTAAACAGAAGGAATGAGCCAAACCATTTACTAACGGGGGATGCGAGAGTCATCGCAGAGCCAACCAAGTTCAGAACACAGGAAAGAAGTCAACATTAGATTTCAAGCGGCAAACTGTGAGTTATCTTATTATTATTTATTTACTCATTATTTAGAAGAGGATTAGAAGATACAGTTATGAAAAGGATTAAATGTTAGTAAAAGAAGAGGATAATTAAATAAGGATAGGAGTATTTTTCCGAGGGAATAGGAAGTGCATTTAAAATTAGTGCGACGTTTATTTATTCCTTAAGCAAAGGAATTAGGATAATAACTGAATAGCAGTGTCAAGATTAATTTCAGTGAATTTGAAATTAGATATTTTATAGTGCTTCAAATTGAATATAATTTCTTAAGTAAAGAAATTAAAGAATATATATTAGTGAATTATCTTATTTGATTACGAGCTGTGAATCAATAAGTGAATTAACTTGTTAAAGATAAACATTAATTGCAGTGGATTAAAGCGTTATACAAGTGAAATTATTAAGCAATTATTAATTGTGCTTCGTATAATAAGTAGGCGGATATATCATGAGAGTGTTAAGATGAATATTGCAAGTTCACATCAGTAAAAGCATGAATTAAGATAATAACTCAGAACATGTGTGAATACAGAGTCAACACATAGTGAAGGAAAGAAGAATTTGTTAATTGAACTATGTTGCAAAGATATGCTTTAGTGAACTATCAAACTTTCATTCATTTCATTTAAGTGCCTAAGTGAATAGGCTCATACTGTAAATAATTTTATTTATTCATATAAATAAAATAAAAAAAAAAATAAAAAAATTTCTCTGCTACTTTATTATATCTCTACAATT
>JAFIDM010036370.1:0-12132 GCA_023159025.1 Thereuonema tuberculata | reverse complement strand
TTAGATAAGTGGCTAAATCTAATTCCTGACATTTATAACCCGGAAAAATTGTTAATTTTTCAAATTAAATGTTTAAAACATTTATAATATCTCCTTAATAATCATATCAAATATGTTTAAGATAAAAAAAAAATAAAAATTAGGCATTAAAATTTCAAGGCAGAATATGAAAAGTCATTTTCCTGCCGGGCGAAAATCCCATATTCGCACCTTCAGTTCACTATAATTTAAGATATTGTTATTTCCAAACATGAAATCTGGGTTTAAAATAATTATCATATGTTATAGTACATAACATGAAGACATAGCTCCCGAAGATATGCAGAAACTTCGGGAGCTCATTCTACATGTAAAAGAAACGAAACAAAGTTATATAAACATTGTTCCGGAAATGCTTCGGTAGCGAGTTACGGCTAGCGAAAGAGTTCGCCCACAATAGATCAAAACAATGCAATTCACAATATTGTTGAACAGCTGTTATTGTGCTGCTAACTTAAGTAATAGCAATTTCTCGCACAACATTATTCTGTGGTGTTCAATAAAATTACATTCTGTCATACAGTATTTCCATGAAATAATTTTTATACTTTCCGACACACATATTCATTTTTAATTTTAAAATTATAATTGTAAAATGTAAAGTTTTAATAAACATTTACCCTGTTTATTGGGAAATTAACAAAGTTATTGTCGGCCAAATGTAAAACATGTGTTATTTTGTTCTTACGAAACGTTCATTTAATCGACCATCTATTCACTTTCTGTAAACTGTATTTGCACCGTTTTCTTCAGAATTAAATGTTCTACAAATTTTTTTGTAAACTTTAGTGTGTGTAATCTAATTTCCCAACGTTATTGTACGTCAAATGGAAAAACGTTGTTTCTCGATCCCTCTTTTGTAGGTTCCACGTGGGATAAGCTTCAAACCAATGGGAGATACAGTTCTGCGACATGTTTCATTCGATTTTTCAGGTCAACAACCATAAGAAACCACTGATTTCGCCACTTAATTTACCTTCCAGACTTCCAGCAAGTCTTCATTTCACCCAGGGTACTAAATTATGGGCGAAATCTTTCGCTAGCCGTAACTCGCTACCGAAGCATTTCCGGACCTATGTTTATATAACTTTGTTTCTTTACTTTTACATGTAGAATGAGCTCCCGAAGTTTCTGCAAAACTTCGGGAATCACCCTGTATATATATATATATATATATATTATAACTCAATATTATAGATTTTGCTCTTTTAATTTTTAATTTTAATCTTTAATATTAGTATTTAATTATTAATAAGCGATAAAAAAAAACCCTTTTATTACTTATTTTGTATCAGTAATTTTGTTGTTAGTTTTTATATTTTAGGTTTTTTAGTTATTTTTTCAGTAATACGAGCGCGAGTCAAAAAGTAACCTTAATTATTTTTTATTGACAAAATATACGCACATACAAAGAAAAACACTTCATCACTTTTTTATATAGTCCCCAATACGTTTAATACTGGTGCACCAGCACTTTAGCAGAATCTGGATTCCGCGAGAAAAAAAAATATTTGATTGACTGTGAAGCCGAGTATGCACCGCTTCTTTCATCTCATCCGTGCAAAACTTCGTGCAAAACCTAGTGCCTCCTTGAGGGTATCTAGTGCCTCCCAATACAAGGTAATTACTCGGTGCAAGGTCTGGTGAATACGGAGAATGTGGAAGACACTCGAAATGAAGATCTGTCAGTTTTTCTACTATCGCATGAGCGGTATGCCGCTGAGCATTATCCGGCTGCAACAGCACACCAGAACGGAGCAAACCGCGACTTTTTGACTTGATTGTCGGTGTCAAATAGCACTGAAGCAGATCACAATACGATTCACTGTTCATAGTAAATCCCTTGGTCATGTAATGTTCCAGGATTGGACCTTTACAGTCCCAGAAGAGCGTAACTCCGTTTGACAGCCGACGGAGTTGTGCAGAATGTTTTTGGTTTCGGCGATGATGAATGTCGCCACTCCTTGCTTGCTCGCCTAGTCTCTCGCTGATAATACTAGACCCAGCATTCGTCACCAATGACGATACATCGTAAAAAGTCATCCCCATCAACTTCATAACGTCGCAATAGCGTTTCACAAGCATCCACACGAAGTTCTTTGATTTTGGGGCAAGTTGTCTTGGTACTCACCTAGAGGAGACTTTGCTGTACTTTAGCATATCGTGAAGGATGGGGTAAGCCAAGTCATGACTAATGAACACTATCTCAGCCATCTCGTTGATTGTTATCCGCCGGCAGCGATAATGTCAGCCACAGTCGCAGTGTGACACCGGCCTGAGCACCTGCATCAATTGTACTTGATACCCTTTTAAACTTCCTGTGCCGTTCGTAAGCTTGCTGAAGCGACAAACAACTATCCCCGGTACTGTCTTTGCACCCTGTGATGAATATCTGCCAGTTTTTCACCCTTACTGCCCAAAAACCAGATAACTGCACGCTGCTCCTCTTTGGAGCATCCTTCTAACTGCACGGCTACTTTCGCTTTGATTTGCCGACTTCACAGTCGGCGCGTAGGCCAAAGTATATGCGCCCCCAGGTTCCTCAAGTAGCAAGACATTAACATATCGGTATGAGAATCCTCTACTAAGAGATTTTAAATTTTATGGCCATTTTAAGGCTACTTTTTGACTCACCCTCGTATTATTGTTAGTATGGGATAAGAGTATAAACCAGCTTTATTGCTTATTTTGGTTTTTAGATTTTTAAGTTATTTTATTATTATTGTTGTTAATTTTTGAATAAAAAAGAGGAAAGTCTTGGCATATTGCGTTTTTGTTTTCTAAATTGTTTCTAAATTTTGCCGCTGATGACATGAAGATAAATTGGCCGTATCTTCACAGAAACAGTGATATATCTTTGGTATTGGCATTTTAAAAATTCCATATCACTATCCGGCTTTTTATATATAAAGCCGGACAGTGATGCCAATACAAAAGCCATATCACTGTTTCTGTGAAGATACGGCCAATTTATCTTCACATCATCAGCGGCATAAGTGAAAATTAAAATAACTAAAATTTATAAACAATTTAGAAAACAAAAACGCAATATTCCAAGACTTTGCTCTTTTTTATTTAGTTATTATATCAGAAATATTATTGTTAGTTTTTAGTTTTTAAGTATTTAAATATATTTTTTTAGTTTTAACTATTTAAATATTTAAATTTATTTACAAACAGAAAATTAAATAATAATAACAGATGACAGTTATCAAATCAAACTCAAAACTTACTAAAATTTAAGGATTTAATCTTGAGTTGTCATAAGATAACTTAAACGATTATAAATAAACAAATTCTATGTAGCAGAATTTTAAATGATTAAATAAAATTATGATAAATGTGAAATTATGGTTAATACATCTAGCCTAAATGAAGTCACTCACCTGATTTCACACAATATCCATTCCGCACAGATAATATCAAAAAAAAAATAGTGTTATCGAGAAATAGTGTTATTGCCGGTATCCCAACAACAAATGTGCAGTTGTCAACGTGCAACAACGAAGAATCATCTATGCTGCGTTGATACACTATTGTTAACTGAGCGGATGAAATGCTTTTGTTAAAAAAGAAGGAACTACATGGTTGCTTAGCAACTAAGTGTGTGTCAAGTTCTACGACAGAACAGTGTGTGTTCAGAAGTTGTGCCAATGAAGTGAGAAGGCGAAATCTTCTCATATTAGTGTTATGTTACCAGTGTGTGTAAGCATAAAGTACAAATGCTTATTCAGTGTCTATCAGTGAAGTGCGATTCAACAAATAGATTCCAGTGATGAAACCAATTCATCATCTTATATTTGTGAAAAAGGAATTTTCACAAATTAGAGGCAACGACCGTTTCCAGGGTAACGGAAAACATAGTTAGGGTTGTAACATCAACGTAGAATTAAAGTCGCCATGTTTATCACTACTAGTATTTAGATGTTAGCAAATTCAGTGTCAAGTGACCGATGCTACCTACAGCGTATTCTTCGATGGTACGTCGAGTTCAATGATTCCAGAGAAATTAAAAGATCGTAAGAACGAACTCTTTATCGTTCTAATGTTTGAACGCCATTTCACAGAAGCAAGGACCCAGGATTAAAGGACTGTAGAGTCTAAATAGTAGTGAGGTTAAATGTTTATTCAAGCTGTAGCAGTTTAGTTAAACTGATTTAATTTATGTAAAGCATAAATTACAGCTTAAAAGTATATCAGTTATTTGAACTGATTAAGAACCAGAACTCTAATCGAACACTAAAGTCAAAAGGCTGACTATAGTTTTTTCGTTTGCTCATATTATCATTAGGATAATATGCAATGGATGTTTAGAGTTTAATTCAAGTTACAGAATTAAATTTTTTATTTCCTTTTCATTTGTGTGTTAAATGTTCGCTTTCCTTATTTCTTAACTATTTAAGTTTAGTCAAATTTTATCTGAAGTTAATTCGTCTTTACATATACGTACTCTGAAAACCGCTCCGTGTGGAAGTGTTATAAGTATTAAATTCCAACAATAAATAAAAATATCTTTAACTTTACATTTTTTATAAATTTGAAATTTAAATTTGTTCTGAAATTGTGAAATATATTTATTTATAATTTTATTTGGAAAATTATTATTTATAAATTCTCTAATAAGATAACTTAAATTATGCAAAAAATGTCAGTTTAAATTTATTTAAAAATATTTTTGTACAAGAACTCAAAGATGTCTTGAAATTAATTCTAAATTTAAATGAATTTCAAGATATCTTTTCAGTTCTTGTACAAAAATATTTCTAAATGAAGTTAAACTGACATTGCTGAAAAATTTATGAAATCTATTAATTTTAAAATTAAATAAAAATATCTTATTAAGCAATTAAAATATGGAATTTGATGATCAAAATATATTCGTAAATCTAAAAAAAATCAACAAATTTAGAATTATCATTAGTTTTTTTGTATTTATATATATGTATATATATGTATATATGTATATATATTTTAGTATTGTTTACATATTTAATAACATCATTATGATTATGTATAAGCCAATAAAAAATCAGGATTAATTTTATTTCTAACTAGCTGTACCCGGCATGCGTTGCAATGCCACTCAAAGAAAGAAAGGGCTCGGTGAGAAGGGGCCGTAAATGTAAGGTCCCGGTGTCGGTCGGGGGTGGGACACTTCAGCCTTTGTGTTGGCTTCCTCCCACCCAAGTGTGGTGTCCCTGCCCCAAATAGGAGAGCGAATTTTTCCCTTTTTTGCAATTGACTTGGGGGGCCCGAGAAGGGGCCCTAAATATAAGGTCCCGGTGTCGGTCGGGGGTGGGAAACTTCAGCCTTTGTGTTGCCTTTCTCCCACCCAAGTGTGGTGGCCCTGCCCCTCATAGGAGAGTGAATTTTTCACTTTACACAATATTTGTGTAGTTCTTATTTTCACCACCAGGTGGATAGTGGGTTTTTCAGGGTTTTTTGCCCCTTTTTAACCCCTTTGGGGGGGGGGGCGTCCGGGTTCTAAGGTAGCCTATCTTTTCCGCAGGGTCCTAAAGAGTAATTCTGCAAAGATTGGTCCAGATAGGTCATAGGGCCTAGGAGTCTATAAAGGACAAAGATAGAAAGGAAGAAACATATAAAGATACATTCATTTTTATATATATAGATAATGTCATGTAATTTATTAAGAAAATTTTTTAAAATAATATTGGATTGTTTTAAAATACAATTAGTGGTACTACAGATCATTCTAAATTTGCCCTCTTTATGCATTTTTGGGTTTTAAAAGAGATAGTTTAAATTTCTATTAATTTTAATTCTTTTATATTTAATTGTTTTAAATTGATTTTTAAAATTTTATAAAACATTTTTTAAACTATTTAAAACAGAATCTTTGGATTTATTAATCTTTAAAAAAAATGATTGATCATGTAGTAACTCTTTAATTTTATCGAAATAAAATTGTATTAATATAATAGCCAAATAATATATAATATATAAAGCAAATAGATGTGCTTTAACTATAGTAATAAAAATAATAAAAATAAATAGAAACAGTTTTTTAATTTTTGATAAATTAAATTTAGGGTTTATTTTATAATCATTTACTGTAACTTATTATTAAAATTAAAACTATTTTCTAAAATAAAATTATTAATATCTTTAACAAATATATTAATTAATTGTTTAAATGTCTTGTTTAAGTCTAACCTGTAATTAAAACCTAAATTTAAAATACATCTCGAAGTCATATCACTAATAAAATTTATTCACCTGTTACAATATGAGTATTCCATTTATATTTATCATAATATAAATTACATTTACATTTTGAATCTACATTAAAACTTAAAGTAGTTTTGTAATTACAAATAAATTTGTGAATTGGAAATTAATATTTAAAAATAGACATCAAGTAAACAGATAATGGAAATTTAGATTTAAAATAAGAATTAAGTATTATACTAATGTTAATTTTATCCAAAAATTTAGAATTAAAATGAAATAAAATTAATTCCTTATTTTTGTTATTATCTTTATTAAATTTTATGTGTGTTAATATTAATCTAAACTTAATAATATCTAAAATTAAATGTTTAAGATGAGTATTATTTATTGTCTCAAAATCAAAAGTTTTTGAAAAATATTTTAGTTTAGATTTATTTGAAAGAAATAAAAACTTTTTCAAAAGAGATATGACGCATGGTAACATTTTTAAAATTATTTTCTAAAATTTTAATAAATTTATAAAAATCAATCTTATTTTTTAAATTAAATTGAGGTAATTTAGAATAAGTTAAGTATGTTTTAAATTTAAATTTAACTTATCTTTTTTGATATTTTAAACCAATTATCAATACATATATTATCAATATTATTTAAAATATTAATTTGAAAATAATTTTCATTAAGTTCATAAGGATAAATTCTACAATACATAAGCATATAATAAACTTCCTGAATTAACCTTAAATGTTCATCGTCTATATCAAGTTTGGGTATAAATGAGGTCAACTAGAGCCACATTCTGGATTTTCATATACCGTATATAAAGAGCCACACTATAGTCACGTTCCGTAGTATTAAATACACAAATTCAAATTTAATTATATTTCTACACAAATCTTAATTGCTATATAAAGTATAAAAAATACATATATTCTATAAGAAAATATAAAGGAAAACTCGTGAAAATACAAGTAAAATGGGGAAAGAAAATATCTATATTTTTATCAAGAGATTTTAGGAGTCACACTTAGCCCAACGAAGAGCCACATGCGGCTCTCAGAGCCGCATTTGTCCATGTCTGGACTATAATATCTTAAATTTGTATATCAACAGAATCTTGAAAACTATGTACGCTAAAATACTGAATCTCAATGGAATTATTATAATTTTTATTAACAAATGATCTTTGATTATTAATTCTGAAATGTAATTCTAATTTTGTTTGACCAATATATTTTAATTTTCAAATTTTTCAAATCAAAATATAAATAACAGAGGTTAATTTCAAAATGTTACAGATGAGTTTTATTCCTCACTGACAGGACATGTTTACATCTTTTATTTGCGCACTTCAATTTCTTTATTATCCATATGTTTGCAGATTAACAATACAAATTAGAAATTACAAAATTAAAAAGAGCAAAATCTATAATGTGGAGTTAAAGGTTATAAATTACAAAAGAAAAATAAATAAATACCATAAAAAATAAATAATAAAAAAATTGAGCCAGCTTTGAGTTTTGCTTGTTCGATATACATTTATATTTTAAATATATATTCAATTGCTTCTTTTACTTTTTTGTTGTTTCTTTGATCTTTATAAATTTAAAAAATAAATAAGAAAAACTTATACTTTTATGTTTTCAAACATCAATATGAAAAAGATGAAATCATCGTGAGGGTGTGATGAAATCCTTTAAAGTATTGTTACATTGTTAGGTGGGGGAAACTTGTTGCCCCTCCACCCAACAGTCTTTAGAAAGTTATTGTAAATAATTTAACGCATGTTGATATCATAAATACAGAATAATTAATAGTTCTGAAATGTGCTGGTCTGGAATATGCTAAATGAAGTAAGCTGAAATACATAAATAAATAAATAAATAAATAAATAAATAAATAACATTCCTTTACTCTTTAAATAACATCTTCAAATTCTCCAATTATCTTAAGGTGTAAAATCTTTAATACTTCAATTGAGTACAGTTCTTTTTAGAAACGTAAACATTTTTCACTTACATATAATAATAACTATGTTATATTTTAACCGTAACGATATATAAAACTGAATAGCTGTCAAAACTCTTATATTTTTAGGCTACTGTTTCTTATTTATTTAAATTATGAAAAATCGTAATTGTATATAATTCAATTCAATTTTTGAATATTAAAAATTATATATATGTTATACAGGGGACATAAGAATTTCAGAAAGGCTTAGGTGGGTATAGCACAAAAAAAGATTGGGAAACACTGGAATAAATCCTTCACGTCCACGGATAACCTGTGATATCTCCTGTAATCTTTAAACCCTTCAAATTTTTGCTGAAATTCGTTCCATTTTTTACAAACCCAACCAAATAATTATTAGCAAATTTTAAATGTTCTGTCACGTATTTGGTTACATTTTAAATTACCACGTTCATACAATTAATAATGTGTCTAGTAGGATAACTGCTATCAGAATTTCTGTTCATATGATTTTGGGAACCACCTTCATTTTAGTTAAGAAACTGTCATCTTGGATAAACATACTATTTAAAACTTTAATTTCCAGATTATTTTGCATTCCAACATGTCTAATATTTTAGCTGATTTTTCTCAGAATTATATCGCTTATTGCCTCTTGCTTTTCATTTACACTTTTTATTGTTTAAATGAACATTTAGCATATCGACATTCTGGTTAATATTATAACAACGACGGCGTTTTGTTTATCCGATTTGGTAATAGCCAAATCTTTTCTACTTCATAATTCCTCATTACCTTTCCTTTCTATACCGGAAATATTACTACATTTCTCAACCTTTGGAATTTTGTGCGCTAACCTTCCCACTTTCCTTCCTTTATCGAATTTAGCCAACTATGGACCACGGAACTAACCCAACCTGACAACGTCAGAGCGAAGCTAGTGAAAGTCAAGAAGGGAGACAAGATTCACATCCTGTCCAGTATAACCAGGAGATAGTAAGTCTCAGGGAGAAATGGACGAAACACTGAAGAAGAAAGAAACAGCCATGCCCCCACCGTATTCCAACCCAGGTTCCGACACATCGGCAGACCGATGCCGGAACGGCCCTTCCCACTTTATTTGAGTTTTTTTTTGTTTTTCATTCATTGTACAACTCTCTCCAATATATTTATAATACTCTCGGGTTTGTGGAATGTTTCTTATTATAAGAAAAACTCTTTCTTAGAACCTGTAGTTGCATTGAACTTAATTCACGTTGAAACTCGTTAATTACTAATTGCTCATTCTCTTTTGAATTAAACCATTTATCCACTTAAAAATTAACTAATTTCTTCACAGGCTTTTCTTTAGTCGCCTGAAATATGGGGCCTCTTTTACCGCCGCAATTTGTAATATCGTAATGTAGTCTTTGATTTGCATGAAGTTATTTAAACTACCTGCAATATCTTTTAATTTTCTTATTAAAGAGTCTTTCTTTTTGTGATTATAGACAGGCTGGATGTTCAAATACTCGTGCTTAATCCCACTGATCCAAAATTGAACTTTTCTATTATTCTCTTACGGAGTTTTAAATTTGTATGATATAGGGGTTAAAATATATTTGGTTTTTTATACTTATAGGCTAATATTAAAAAAAAAAGCTGCTTAATAATATATTATATATATTTTCTGGTGCAATATAAAGAACTCTTTAATTCAATTCTGAACAGTAGAACGGCATTTGTTTGAAGAAGGGTTTGGGAAAGCACATTTAGTAAACATAGTGAAAATTAACAATGTTAATCCTTCGGGAGATTCAGAGGCGAGACCAGAATAGAAGTTTAAGAAGAAAAAAGAAGTTTAAAAAGTTTAAGAATAAAAGTTTAGCGTGCACATATAAGATTGTTGTTTGTGCATAGTTGTTGGTAAATCCTGGAAAAAATTGTATTTAATTACAAATAAATTATTTCTGAAATAAACGTAACTATGTTACACGTAATTCGCCTTTAAACATAGTATATTTCTGAAAACAAGATTGAATTGTACATATTTTCAATTGTAGATATTCCCCAGTTGTACCGATATACAACTCGGCGTTCCGTATCGATGTAAAATCGTCGCATTTATGAGGTTTCTGGGCGGCTTTTAAGGAAGGAAAGGTCGGTCAGACACAAAAACTGAGTGAATTTAGGCATTAATGAAACATGTGGTACCTTAATTTACTTCAGTCTCTCTCTTGCAGCCTTGGGTAATAGAAGGAATAAAAGTTACTCTTTAGAGGAAAAAGTGAGATTTATTCAGGAAGTGAAAGATCAAAAGCAGAAATAGCGAGTAACTAAAATAAAAGTTACACCATATTTCCTGCAGTCATTTGTAAGGAGTCAATTTTAGAAGAATGTTGAAAGTTAGGTTCTAAATCTGTAATGCGCAGTCGTCCACTAAAGGGAAAATTTGCAGATATGGAAAAGTGAATAACAATATGATGGAAAATTAGTTAAAATTTGCGAGTGTTTGTTTTTCATTTATCTTTGTAACTATAATTGTGTAAGGAGCCGTTCATTAATTACGTGAGGTGTTTTTTTAAAAAAATGCCCCCCCTCTCCCTTGGTGAGATTTGGTGAGATGTGGTGCCCCCCCCCCCCTCCCTCACGTGAGATTTCAAAAAGTCAAAAAAATCAAAAAAGTTCAAAAAGTCAATATTACAAAATGTTGTAATACGTATATTCTCTGAATGAAAAAGTGGACGTGAGATTTTCGTTGACCCACCCCCCTCCCCATTGGTGAGATTTGGTGAGATTTTATAGGACCCCCCCCTCCCCCTTTTGACCTCACGTAATTAACGGACGACCCCTAATGAGTAAGGCTACAGTATTTTATTCAATCCCTTTAAATTTCTTAAAACAAGTAATCAGAAAACCTCTTAGAAAATGAATACACTATTTTGAATAGAACAGTTATGCATATCAGACGATGAAAAATTTGTAGCTAATACACATATTATATTAAGAGTGTTCTTATTTAAGTTTAATTAAAAATAAAGTGAAACCTGATTTCTAAGTAATTGTCAGTTATGCATAAATTAAAATTTTCCCCTTGAAATACCTATAAACCAGTTTTTACTGTATAATAATACTAAATAAACAAAGAATTGAGTTGCCAATTTAGTCCAGTCGACAGGTAGTTTTAGGTGGAAAAAGGTCGGAAGTTAATGAAAATGAAACTTTGGGATGTTGTTCAGGGACGGTTAATTAACATTTTCTCAAGTTTTTGACCTCGAGGACCCGGTATGAAAAGAGGGGGGAGGGGGAAACTGCAAAAATTTCAACCTTTCTCCGGTTTTTCCTCAATAACTTTTTTCCCTTACATCCTACAGCAAAAGCATCCCTATACTATTTTGTAGAGCATTAAATTTCCTACAACTTTCACTATTCAAACATGCTTGTATGTCAATTCGTTATCGAGATATGGCGCTTCGAAAAAAATATCATTTTTTAAAATTCGCAAAAAAAATGCCCAAAAATGCAATATTTCACCTTGTTTCTTCTGTTATACCCGAATTAGGATGAAATGTTGTTGTAGTTATGGTTCCTAGTTACAATAACTAACTTTGGACATCATTTGTACTCATTACAGTTCATGTCGGGATTTCTTAGCCGTTGATTCTGCTTCTAACAACTCGTCATCCTCCTGAGCGATCAAGCTGTCAATGACGTCCTCGCCGTCGTCGTATTCATCTACTATGTCTGGTGAGTCCTCGTCGTTCAAATCATTTGCGGGGGCGTTTTCGCAGGAGTGGCCTGTGCAGTGCTTGCACATTGCTGAGCACCGGAGACCTGCTTTCTTGCAGCTGCAATTGTCTTTGCTGCACTTGTAGGAAACAATCTGGAGGATGTCATCCGGCGCAGCATTTCTGGTTGTGGGGATTGATAGTACCCTTCGCGTGGTTAGGC
>JAFIDM010036368.1:0-12135 GCA_023159025.1 Thereuonema tuberculata | reverse complement strand
GAAGCTAGGGTTGGGAAAGCCCTAGAGGGTGGTCCTCAAGAGCTTTCTCTTGGCGAAGGGTGTACTGAAGTGGGAACAATTGTTCATGAGCTGATTCATGCCTTGGGCTTTTACCACGAACATGCAAGACCAGACAGAGACTCTTACGTAACTATAAATTGGCAGAACATCAAAGAAGGTAATATCACAGACAGTATTAACGAATTAAAGTTAATTAACGATTTACATTAGCCTATAAATCGATTCTGAAGATTAAAACAATTTTAAAACTTACAATTGAATGGGTGAGTTGAAAAAGGTACATATTCCACAAATGTAAACTTTTGGAAAACTAAAAAAAATTGTTTTTTAAGAAAACTAATTTTTTTACAAAAAAATTTTCTATTATCGATTTATACCTTTAGTGAAGCGAACTCATTGTGCTTCGTAAATATATAGATATATAACTTTTTATAGCATAAAACTATATAAATATGTTGAGGAAGATGTTCCTTTTTCAACTCAATGTTTTTTGTTTTTTTTTAAAAAAAAAAAAAAACTCATAAAATTTTATTTTGTGTATTTTATTTAATATTTTATAATATTACGTAATGTAATATTATATCACGCCATGTATTGTGCATTTGTAAATATTTATATATGTAAATTTTTATAGCATAAAACAATGTAAATGCGTTGAGGAATATGTTTCTTTTTCAACTCAATGCTAGTGCGGCTTTGAGTTGACAAAAGAACATATTCCTGGAATACGTCCCTTCTTCAACTCAATCATTTTTACATGGCTCTGGAAAGCAGACTTAAAATTGAAAAATATGTTTCTTTTTCTGTTTAATGGATGTATATATGTGCAAAGCAGAAAATGGCTATCTCAGTTTAGTTTGTCAAATTTATGGAATATGTACCTTTTTCAACTCACCCATTCAATTGACCTCTCTCGATTAAAACAATTTAAAATTTACAATTGACCTCTCTCGATTAAAACAAAGTAGGAGCAGCAATCCCAGGAGCGATCTCATAATGCCCCACGGCTTCTACACAGAGCGAACGTTAAAATCTGGGAAACTTTAGCCTACAACTTAAACCCCACAGAAAAAATAGAAGATCTCCATAGATTTGGGAGATCCCATTATGATAAAAATAGCACAATCATTGTAAGATATATTTCAAGAAGAGAAAGGAAAATTGGCTTCATATAGGCCTATTAAATTCATGTAGTAGTAATTCCAGTTGGATGTAAGTAATGAAGAAATAAATTTTTGTAAGAGACCAGACTTTAATAATACTCGTAACTTAAGATCAAATTCTAGAGCAAACCTATAACTTGAGAATTACACAAGCTAGAAACGAATTTATTTTTGAACACATAAGTTCGGTTCAGCACACCTAAAATGTTCCTGAATTAGAAACGAGTTCTCAACGCCTATGAGCTGCAAGACCTTTATAACCAGATATAGATCATCATATCTCTAGAATGTGTCGTTCCTGAGATATGAATTTCTCTCGACGGACGGACAGACAAGAGAAGGATTATAAGGCTTTTCCTACTATGAGCTACGCTCTATATAGAATAAAACTAGAAATAAGACCCCCAAGATAAGCTTTGATATTTATACAATTCTTTTAAACTTCCGACTGTAAGTAATCTGGAAAGAGTCTTTGAAATAAAAGACGAAGTATTGATGTCCGTTGCGGTATTTAGAATTTTCATAGTTATGGATTTATTTGATTATGACATTAGGTTTTTTGAACAATAGAAGAATTTTCAATATGAAAATTCAGATTCAATTTATAGACAATATTTATTTATTTTCTTTTTCATATGAAATAGTCGTTAGAGAATCTAATGTTAAAATTTACATTTTAAAGAGACATTTTTCTATTACTTAAAATTTTATTATTAATCTCGAACAACTAAAAAAATAAAGCAAATGAATAAAAAAAAAATCAACACATTCTTCTTTTTTTTTAAATTAGATGCATACCACGATTTCAACCTAAAGAACCCCTACGAGGTGACAACACTTGGTGAACCATATGATTACTATTCCATTATGCATTATTTGTCAAACGCTTTTCAAAAGCAACCAGGTTTACAGGTGAGAACAATACGTTAAGAAACATCAAATCAAAATGCACAATAGTGAAGGATTTGCACTCTGAAATGATCACCGAGGGTAAATCTGACTGAGGACGCCAAATAAGGCAGAAACAACTGTCCTAGATTCCACTCGGTGACCGCTCAGAGTGCAAATCTTTTCTTTTGCCTTAAAGAAACCTACTTTCTTTGCCTTAACAAACCTACGTTTCTTAAGTTAATCATGCATGTAAATTAAACTTTATTTTTATAATACTTCAATTTCATACAAGATAATGTTTCTTTGAATTATTTCCGTATTTTTTTGTCATATCGAATCCAAAGCTTTTTGCTTCCTGGAAAATAGATCTTTTACACCTCGCAATTATTTTTAATCATTATTATTATACCCATATACCCATATATATTTAGTGCCGTGCTGGCGTGGCCGTGCGGTCTCGGCGGCGGTCTGCCGTGGCGGCCTGTGCGCCAGTACCTGGGTTCGAATCCCGGCAGTGGCATGGCTGTTTCAATTTCCTTTCCTGTGTTGTCCAGCCTCTTCTTCACTTTCTCTTCGGTCTGACGTCATTCCTTAATGGCGTCCTGGGGAAGGCCATGGGAAACCACCCCAGTATCTTTCCCTTGAAATTCTAGGGAGTCTGCTAGGGGTTCGCAATCTTGGGAACACTAGCGCTCCCTGGAACACGGAGGCTTCGGATACGAAGCTCGCACTTCGGTGCGAACCGGCTCAACAACAACAATATATTTAGTTAAATGCTTTTTTTTCCACTTTTGAAGATTATTTTTTTTAATGTCTGTTATCGATGGTTCTGTCTCATCGATAGGTGGGTGATGCTTGAATAAGTGTTCAACCAAATACATGTGTGTAATGTATAATGTAGGGTAAGGGAACCAGTTGTGGATCAGGAACCAATTGCGGATCAAGTCGTTTACCGTCTTAGTTACCACACTTGTCAACAGATAGCGCATAGAATCCCGATATATAGAATCCCAATCCCTTGATGAGCTTCGTTTCGGTTTTACAGTTGTTTGGAGTTTCAAGTGCAGCCATCATGTGAATTTGTTAAATAATTTGTCAGAATTTCAAGAGAAAATTAAGTTGAGTTAGCCTTAAAATTATTTGTAGTTATTCTACAATGGATGTGTTAGAATTAATGTATGTATGATAGTACAAGGTTTAATATAACCGGGAAAAAATAAAACATAGCGAAACATAGAGGAAACGTAATAAAAAAAAGATTAAAAATAATAATAATAAAAAAAGGAAGAATTTCCTAGCCTCACCCTGACGTTGTTAGGTAGGGCTAACCCGTGGTCCATAGTTGGCCAAAGTCGATGAAAGGAAGGAAAAAAAGGAAGTACATTACCGAAAGGAAAAATAAAAAGAACATTAGGAAAAGAATAAATAAAAACAAATAAAAAAACAAAACAAAAAAAAAAAAACACGCGAACATTGAAGAAAAGAACAGTACATACACGGATTCGTACCGACAACATTCACCAACAGAGCCCGAGAACTTACCGATCACGCTGTAGCTAACAACTGACATGAGATGATTGCATTTACGACTTTTAAGCTAATAGCGGAAATCCAATGAAAACAATGCCAAATATCTCGAACATGGGGGGAGGGGGGCGTTGACCCTTAAAATACTTTAATCCTATGTTGTTTGGCCTCTGAACACGATGATGAGATCCGTTTGTTGATCAGACTTTCCGTTCGGCATTGTACCTTCCTCTTGTTAAGAGGGTACAATGACAACAACGACAAATATCTCGAACATAAGGAAGTGTTGGCCTCTGAAAATACTCCATTCCTAAAATGTTTGGGTCTCTGAACACGATGGTGAAATCGGTTTGTCGATCCGATCTTCCTTTCGGAGTTGTTAGGGTTGGACAAACAATGAGGGACGGACAGGACTAAAATGCAATAGCTACCGATTTTGGTCGCTATCACAATAGCTCCAAAATGGGTCGCTAAAAATAAATTTGATATTAATTCAATTTATTGCTGCAATCATACCCCGAATTACGTCACTTCGGATTTAATCAATTGTACCTCGTACATTTAATCAAGTGTACGTCCTTTTTCAATTATACCTCGGTACACCATACTCCAGGTTTGTGTCCACTTTCTTCGGATTTAGATCCATCTAGCGTCCATCTGCATCGCCATAGCCCAAGTAAGAAAGTCAGTACGGATTTTTCTGCTCTTTTCTTCACCTCTTCAAAGGACAGTTCTGTAGAAGAACTGCGAAGTGCTCTTCTATGCTAATGAGTCCTAAAAGCTACTTCCTGAGTGGGACTTAAAACCTGAGGGACCTCCAGAAAAATTACTTGGGAAAAAAATCACTAGCTGAAGAGAAATTGGGATAAGGTTGTTATTTACGTGATATCCACTGCATTATTTTTAAGAAAAAGACACATTTAGATATTAAAATTCCAAATGTTTTGGAAATCACTTTGTCAAGCACTTATTATTGAAAGAACAATTACCAAGGACAATTTCATATTCGAAAATTATTTCCAAAATTAGGTGTTTTTAAGATACTAAAAAATGAAATAATTTTAACCACCTTTTTGCAATGATGGAACTAAATAAAGTACGTGAGTACTTTAAACAATTAACTGATTCAAGTGAACTTACTTGTTGTTGCCTTTCGTCATTTTTGGATAACGAAAAATAGCTGCAAAGAATTTACATTTGATAAAAACGTTTTACTTTTTGCACTTTCAGAGACAAACATATCTGATTTTAACTGTTTTTATTGTTTCTTATTATTTTTGAGGAAGACATACAGTTTTTATTTTAGCTTTACCAAAACCATCCTCCGTTACCGCATGTAGATTATTTTGAAAAGTGAAAATTAAAATAACTGAAAAATCGCTATAGGCAAAAACCTTACGCACAGTCTCCTTATAAACAACTGGTGAAAACACAGTCGTAGCAAAAACAGTAAAACGAGTAGAACATCAGCAATGAAGGCCTTCCAACAAATCTACACCCAGTAGATAATCGATAGTAATGGAAAATTGTTAGGCCTAAATAATAACTTTCAGATAATGTTGACTAAAAATAGTGTTTTTGGTTTTTAACTGCTTTTATCTTTTATCTAGCTTTTATCTAATTTTTTAAATGTTTTGAAAATATTAAGAAAACTAATATCCTGTTTCTTTAATTTTAGACCATTGTACCCAAAGCAAATGTGATTGTTGGTACCCGTGGCGAATTGACACCGTATGACATAAATAAAATTAACAAGCTGTATAGATGCTATTAAAATAAGGTTATCTCTTATCTTGAATTATGGATAACCCAATTCATCAGAAATAAAAAAGCCTTAAGAATTATTGTTGTTAAAGGTGTTATATTTGTTGTAAAATACCACACATGCTAAATAAACATGTTGAATAGAAGTACACAGAAAATGACTAACTTTACCAATTTTTGCATTATTAGCTAACTAAAAAAATGAATGTAATGATTAGTTAACCAATTAAAATGGAAAAACTAATGGTAAAGGATAACACTGTATTTAGAGTAAAAGTAAAATTTTGTTGAATTTTAAATTTAACTACAGAATAGTTAAATTTACTAATGAATAGTTACAGATCTGAAGTGTCTGTTAATCAATTATTTAAGTAAAAGAATAAAGCTTATCATCTTAGTCATCAAATTCTACAGACTACTGGAAAATAAAATTTTAGCAGAAGTTGTTTTTCAAAATCAAATAGAAAAATGAAGAGTTTGTAAAACATTGTGAAGTCCAAAAACGTAACCAATAGAATCTGGCCTCAAAACAAAAACTGACAAAAACTAAACGAAATGGAATAAAGTTCGCGTCTGCTTAGTACCTGTGCTATAGTGAAGGTATTTAGGAATCAGAGGATGGAAATCCTCTTACATTCTTTGTATCATTTCAAAATATTTGGCTTATCTGATTCAACATTTCATTACATTTGATTACATTTTCAAAATATTTAGTTAAGTCAGTGCAAATTCCCCCCCTTCCGCCTTCTCAACGAAGGGTAGATCAGGCCCAATACAAGTTTGAACCTTTCCTTCATGATTAGGTAAGATGACAGGGGCGTATATAGGGGGGGGGGCCGAGGGGGTCAGAGCCCCCCCCCCAAAAAAAAAAATAATGAAGATATGTCCTCCCAACGTTTTTTTTTTATTGAACAGACAGGTTTCCACAGGTTTTCATGGTTTTTTTTTTTGGTTGAATAGATTTTTTTGGCCTGGGCCCCCCCGAAATATTAAAAGTATGTCCTCCCAACGTTATTTTTTATTTTTTTTTTTTCGTTAAACGGATAGGTTTCCATTGTTTTTTTTTTTTTTTGGTTGAACAGATAGGTTTCCATGAGGTGTCTACTTAAAATTACTTAACTTAACCTTACATTAATCTTGGGCCCCGCCCCCCACCGAGAATATATTCTATATTCACCACTGTAAGATGATGAGCGCCAACGTAGATGAAAGACTTCAGTACCTTTGTAATTACAATTATTTGTCATGTTACAACCTCGTGTGTTTTTCTTTACTTCTTCGTTATAGGGAGATCCCGACAATCAGATGGGGACTTTTTCTATTGTCCCCACTTGGATTTCTCGCAATCCCAGTTCTTTTCTTTTTCGACTCCAGATTGCTTTTTAGTCAATCGCTCGAATGGCTTCATCATCGCTGCGATCGCTATTCGGATGTTCTTCGGATTATGAGAAACAGCAAGAATCTATGTTTCCATCGAATTTGACTGTTTTAGATGAGTACTTGCATTAAAAAAAAACATTTCGTGGAGGTGAAAAAGATTACGGATCTGCATCAGAATATGAGGAACAGAAGGCAACTTGTGAATGTGAACAACAGACCAATGGCAAAATGGAGAAAAAAATCGATTCGAGTGATTGTCAGACGAAGAAGGAATCTGGAGTCAAAGAAGGACAGAACTGGGATTGGGAGAAATCCAAGTGGGGACAAGAGAAAAAGTCTACATCTGTCGGGATCTCCCTATAACGAAGAAGAAAAGAAAAACACACGAGGTTACAAAATGACAAATAATTGTTTACAAATACTTTATTACTTAAATAACATCTTCTTATAACTTACAAATGTTACGGTATTTGAAGATGCTTATGATCGTTTATCAATTGTGGATAAGGTGAGATTTGAATATACATTTCAAGAATTTTTCAAGATTTTCAAATTTGAAGATGAGACAGGTAATTGTGAAAGGCAAAGTGAAAGTGAAATTAATCTTCGCGCTTGCAAAGATGGAGAAAGAAGAGGGGAATGAAGATTTTAAGATCGTAAGAAGGCTACGGTAAGAGTTCATAAGAAGATGGATTAATTCTTTAAATTTGAAGATTCTACGAAAGACATTTATATAAAAATAAGACATTTAAAAAAAGAAAAATAAGACATTTAAACAAAAAAAGAGGAGATTAAGACATTTATAAAGGAATTTTAAAAAATTTTTTAAAATTTTTTAAAATTTTTTTAATGATTTGGACTTGTTAATTTGTTTTTTTAAAGTGAACGTGAATATTTCCACGTTTCTATTGTTAAAGTGATATCACGTTTTTAGAATTCTTGTATTGTTATTCAGTGAAATTTAGGATCTAAGAGAGGTGTTCTCTCTCCCTAAGGAATTTTTATAGATGGTTTGAAAAAGTGGATTAACACCCAATATTACCGGTTGTGTAAGTTATAAGAAGATGTTATTTAAGTAATAAAGTATTTGTAAATGTTACGGTATTTGAAGATGCTTATGACAAATAATTGTAATTACCAAGAAAAGAAACAGTTATGTGGTTTTGAAATGAAGCCTCCAGTACCTCTTACATGACTGACCACCGAGTATCAGATTAGGTGAGGGCTTCTCAGAAGAGTCCTAAAGCACTGTTACCCTTTCCCCCCACAAACACACACACACCACAGAATACACATGCATACCTGGTACGAGTTTGTAATATATATTTTTGACTGATATGGATACAAGTACATAACGTTCCTAATGAGCCTCCCTAATCCGAAATTCAAAAAAATCATAAAGCTTCCGAATTCCGAAGCTTCTTAAGTGTTAATGAGGAAGATGAAACCTTTAAAAACATCTTGCTTTCTCATACCAGCATCCTCCTCTTCATGTCACTAACAATTCTGGTACTTATCCTCAATGATGTCAACGAAATTATATCCTTCAAGTTTATCAGATCTTGCAGCTTTATTTTTTATTTTTTTTAAGTTATGTTTAAACAAAAAGAAATAAAAAAAGCTATAGTTTTTGGTACTGCATTTACGTTTGGGGCCAGCATCTATTGCAATAAAAATAGTGTTGAATTATTTTACATTTCCTGACACTTTTTTGAGAGTATTATTAATTTTTACAAAATATTCTAAATCCGATGCATTCCTGGCCATCAAGCGTTTTGGAATAGTAGTATTTAATCTAGATGCACTAAAACTCAAAAATTAAATAACAAAAAACAGAAATTGCGAAAAAAATTTCGCATCATCGCTCCATACATTGACGCATTTACTCCCAACATATTTCCCGAGTCTTCATCGTTACATTTAGAAACCATTTCTCTTGTTATATTGATTTCTAAATTTTCATAGAGTAACATGTCTCCTTCAATAGAAGTATTGTAGTAATAAAGAAAGAAAAATAATAAAATTGATGAATTTGCTACATTCCATTGTCTCATCTAATTATAAAGAGTACTCATCACATGACTGAAGTCTTAAAATAAGTTCCTGCTCAATATCTTCAATTATGAATTATCATAATTGTCATATCCTGAATTATGCGTGAAACTGTATTACTGTTACTCTTTCATTAGCCTATCCGACAACATTTTCGACATAAAATGTTTAGTTTTATCAAGAGTCACAAGTTTTCTTTCAAAATTGTGACATCTTTATTTTTATACTAGCATATATGCCCGTCAACAATGAAGGGATAACAATGTGATAGCTTTTAATTTAGAAAGATTATTTGCCCATCATATAGTATATGACTGATTGGAAAATAAACTGAATGCTTTGCTAAGAACATAAATAAATTTGTTTATTGGAAGGTTCAAAGGATGAAATTACCTTGACCATCGGTTTTGTTTTAGGAGTACTTTGATGTTGTCTCTGTTTCGTGAACAGCAATGCAACTTAAAGTCAACCATGAAAATATCAATTTGCTCAAAAAAAACCTCCCATGATTGCTGATGTTGGCACACACACATAGATCTGCCCTGCAGTACATGTGAGATGTACAGGGCAGTTCTTCTCCATTTCTCCAACACAGGGAACAGCGACCTTTACATTACAGACAGACAGACCTGGAAAACTAAATAAGAAAAATTATTTCTATTTTCTATATTTAATGGTTTACATGGACGATGAATGAATGAAGAATATTTAAATAATTGTTAAATTATTGAATATAATCCGCGTGGCTTATTGACTAAGGGTTCGGATCAGAAAATTGCAAGTTCGATTCCTGCCACGTACATTTCATTGTAGAAATTATTTCTATTATCACAGGAAATTAAAAGTATTTTCGAAACACAGGGGGAGAGCGTTACGTTAGACACAGACAGACAGATTTTGAAGAGATTTTGAATGGCTAGTTTCAAAATGTCTGCTGAATTCAGCTAGTACTATTAATGAACTACTTGATAAGATCTTGTTGCAAACATACATATCGCATCAGGGGCCTCGGGGTTCATGTGTTCATGAATCCGAGTAATAAACAACTCAAGCCTTATTTATGTTTTTTTTTTTTTTTTTTGTAACGTTTTAGTATTGACAAACAACGCTTCCCTTTTCCTCGATTCATCTGCAGGTAATGCGAGTGTTTTGATCTATATTATTCGCCATTATTCACTTTATCAGCCTCCTTTTCACTATAAACTTGTGAACTGCTTGCTACACTTTTTTTAATTCATTCTCTCAACCAACGATTCATCTCAATTTGGGATATTTTAAAGGAGATATAACTCAACTAGTGCTGGAAGAATCGAAGTAGAATCCACAAATGCGAGCAGCGCAGCGTCTGTGCGCAGGTCCCCCCTCTCTAAGAAATTTTAAGAATTTTTGAAAGTTTATTTAAATAAAATTTTAAACTATTCCTTTGAGCTCAAAAACTAATTTACTCTCTCCCTCTGAAAAGAAGCTGTAGTGCGGGTGTATGTGTTTGGAATCTTTACTCTAAACCATCAGCACTATCCACTCACTACGAGAATCCGTGAGAATCTCTGCCAATTCTCCATCACGTGATACAAGAATAAGTACTAAATTGAATAAATACATATTTTACTGAATCTTTTTGACATTTTAGCTAATAGATAAATTAGTCCTCTGATTACAAAATTAACAGTCACTATATTCAGAGCTTCACGTTGGGATGTTGGAACAATAACATCTGTGTTAGAATTAGTTCACAGATTAATAAAGACCACCTCGTACGTACTGAGTTACCTCTACTCCAATGATATGTAGTTCACACAAAGGGAAGAATAGGATTTTTTAAGATAATTACACTACAACTACACTTAACGTTTGTGTAAATAATAGTTGTCGACGACGGCCGAACTAGTGTAAATCTTTAAGTCCATTGCCCATGGATCCGAAAATCGGTCGGGCGAATTCATGTGTAATGAGCTTAAGGGGAGCGTTTGAGACCAAAATTATCATATTGAAATGAAAAAAGATAAGGTTAATGAGGGTGTTTTGGAACACAATTTACGTATAAGGTGATTCAGTCAAAAATTTACAAATTCAAACTATCCGCATTCACCTTACTTTTTTTCATTTCAATATGATAATTTTGGTCTCAGACGCTCCCCTTAAGCCCATTACACATGGATCCGATCGACCGATTTTCGGATCCATATGCATTGGGCTTAAGGGTATTAACGAAAGGTATGCCTTACAGAAATCACATGCGAAGCACCACTGTCGAATAATCACACATGCACTTTTCACCAACCATACAAATAAGATTATCGACAGATTATATATCCGCTGGTAAACAAACAGCGATCGTCGGTTCTGTAGCTTCCATTCGCCCTGGCTGAAGACGTTTATTCGGCTTACAGGTGAATGAATTATCCCATACGTTACTTTTCGTTGGAGTATTTCTGCCATTTATCTTTCTTGTTAACTGCGTTTTCAAGTTTGTGAAGAGAAGAAACCCACGACATGGGCACAGCTTTCTCCTAAGTGTATTTCTTCTCAGTCTTTCGATTTCTTTTGACATGGAATCAAATTCCATATTTTACACGAACGAAAAATAGTGGCGAGGTATGCAATGAAAGTTGAGCGCTACCAAAATGTGTTCCGCGAAAACGCGTACCCTTCAGTATTCATCGCGCTTTCGTACGTTACGCATGTGCCGTTTGAAAGGCTAAGGTTGCCCGATCGTATAACAACGGTAATTGCAATTCAAGGCGATTACATCATCGGTGACACACCTAAGTTCAGCTATTTATTAGCGGAATTTCTTTACCGAGTGGTGTTAAATTGTGAATATCTCAAAAGCTGTAAGTGCCGCAGACATAAGTTAAATACCATTAACAAGGGGAGAAAATGTACTATTTATTGGTGTACAGATTAACAATTTCCGACCACAAGTTTTGGAACAGCAGTTGGTTGAATTTAACATTTGACACTATGCCGCGCATAAAGTGCAAAGATAAATCTCGAAAACCGATTCAAGATCGTAGCACGCCCTTAGCTCAAGGCCCCTCCACACTTAACTGCAAGCGCGCGCGATGTAACTCGTAAGCGCGCGGGATCTTCCACTCCGGGAGAGCGCAAGTACTTATCAAGCAGTGAAAGTTATGCCGCCCGATCACACTAGGGACATAGGTGGAGACATAACAGTCATCGAAGTACGAGCGAAGGATTTTAAATTCATTCTAGCAGGTGTGTACATACACCCCAACTCTCCAGGTTATGAGATTGGATATCTCATTCTCAGGGGATTCGGACGCTACTGACGATCGATTCAGAAAGTTATTGCTGAGATGGAGCCTGACTTCTT
>JAFIDM010036367.1:0-12135 GCA_023159025.1 Thereuonema tuberculata | reverse complement strand
CTGTTAATATTTGTAAAACATGAACCAATAGGAAAGGAGCTACTAACTATTAACCGACAGCATTAGTGAATGAAAAATATTTTTAACAACTTATTTCGCTATAATAAAGACCTTGTCACTAACATATTAATTAAACTTTACTTCACACAAAAAAACAAAAGCAATAAACGAATATATAAAGGCAAATTTTATTATAGCTGGATCTGAACTCAACTCAACTGTTTATTTTCTGGAGAGCATGGGTTTAAATAGACGTATGTACAGTGATTTGTGATTGGTTGGTGTGCGTTAACAATTCATGGGGGGATTTAAAAGACATGTGATTGATAACTGATTTGAACTGTAGAATTTGAATTAAAGGGAATTATGGGAGCCCACCGTAAGAATTTAAAAATAAACAAAAAGAATCTGACCGTTAACGGAAAATTTCAAAATTTACAGTAGATTGAATAATGATCGATCAGAACAGTAAAATATAAGAGTAAATCGGATAAAATAGAATGGAATAAATAAAACTATGATAAAACTATAAAAATCATCACAATATAGAACTTCAAAAATGTAAGATAAATATAAAGAAAGAAAGAAAGCCCTGAAACCAGCTTCTTCGAAGACTAAAAAATTGAGAAAGAAGTTAAACGTATGTACATGGAATATCAGAAATCTTTCTGCCTAGGTTTTTCTGAAAATTCCAAGGATATTTGATATCAATAACATTACAGAAAATGGAAGACTTTAATTCATAATAATAGACAAAAATAGATCTGATTAAATAAGAATATGATTTTAAAAGCGTCTAAAAATCAGTGGAAGGGGATGCCTTAAGATCTTATTGGAAAGTAAGATAAATGGCTGCTGTACACGCTCTCAAAAAACTTTTCTGAAACGAGCTGAAATACTCGCCAATTGCGGGTTGCTCGCTGGCCGCTTGTCGAATCACTTTACACACGAAGAGAACTTCCCGTGTTCAAGTCTCGTTTGTTCTCGTTGAGATCGTGATAACAACTGCCTTCGGCGAAGCGACAAACAAGATGATCTTGCAGCTTTGTTTTGTTATTAATTCTCAACTCCTTTCACAGCAGAGATAAAGATAAAGGGAAAAAAGATCCCACAGGAAGAAAATGTGGAGAATAAAGCCGAGGATTGAAATTTATCGAGCAGATTTCAGTGTAAAGTTAATACTGTCGTAGTTTTAAAATATATTTTCTCGCCGCCATGAGCGCTAGTGTCGACTTGCTTCTAAAATTTGCCTGAATTAGAACCGTATCTATTTAGAAGAACTGGCAGATTTTTCGAGCAAGTGGGAGTTTTTTGAGCCACTTGTCAGTTTGAGACAAATTTTCGGAAGCAAGTTTGTAAAGCAGCCATAAGCTTCATATTTCAGTCAGAGAAGACAGGCAATTATGATAAACTCTTGGGCATCTGAATCTCTACATGAAATTGCATTTGCCTTTACAAACTAGCTAAGCCAACATTGCTTGAGGGATGAAAAGAACGCAAAAACTATTCACTGGTATCTGGGGCTTAAAGGAATTGTAATCAGTAGCCTTAAGACAGGCGACTATTAAGAGTGGGACCAACAAAAAAAGTATCCTAAAGATATCACCCTTTTAGTCAAGGAAAGTCTTGCAAATTCGAAGGGATGTAAAAGGGAAGCGATCTGTGACCAACGAGATTTTTGTTCCGAGACCAATTGACAAGATCAGAGCTCAGTTCGAAGGAAAGTGATAATAAGAAATTATATGAAGGTTTTTTACTGTAATGCTTTATCAAATTACTTGCCATTAATTATAGTATTTCTGTTAATTTAAAGGTAAAAAGACCAGGGAGTAAAAATCCAAGGAAGAGAGAAGAGAAAGAACCATCGTTCAAGCCAAGGCTTGAAATTGGTCTTTGGAACATACGAAAACTCAACCAAAAAACATGAAGAGTTAGATTTTAGGCCTGAATTTCACCAGAATACCCTGAGGAAAAGGAAAAGAGTCAATATTCGGAAAGGAAATTAGCCGTCCTTTTCATCTTAACTTTAGATTTTATTTTTTCAAATTTTATTTCTACAGTGAACAACATAATTTTACATAATTTTATTTCTACACAAAACTACTCACTATTTATAAGCAATACAACAGAAGAATAGAAAAACATTTTATTTGATTTAATATATACATGAAGTATTTACAATTTTTTATCAGAATGATATATTAGACTTAAAGCTAATTTATAAGAAGTGAAAATGTCGTTTTTATAAGCATAATTCTCATATAAAATCTATGAAATGAATTAAAAAAAAAATTAAGAATTAAAAATTATTAATATAAAATTAAGTCCTATTTTATAGTTAAATAAGCTGCTTCTAAATTAGAAAGAGTTAACTTTCATAAAATATGCATAAAGCTTAAGAAGATAATTTTTCTAAAACTAATTTAGCCATAAAACTCTTAAAATTGTTGAAAACAATGAGAAATTCTATTATAAAAATAATGTATAAAAATGATATTGATGTTCAGATTTATGATGAGTACATATTTAAGCATATTTTACGTGATCCTATTTTTAAAAATAATCTTTTGTTTCAAAAGAATGTATACTTCCCAACCAAACGAATGTAATCCAAATTACCAAAATAATGAAAACATATGTATATAATATAATTAAATAAAAAAATATAAAATCATTCACAGTAATCAATATGCTTATCGAACAATATCTTATAAAACTCTAATATAAGTAATAAAATTTAAATCTAGTAATTATATCTTTATTAATTTTATCAATTCAGTTGATTTAATTAATTACCAGTTACTATATAAAAAGAACTAAGTCTATGAAAATATGTGTAAAAAGAGAATTATTATAAAAAATATTAAATAATAATTTTAAGTAGAAAAATGTCTTCTTAAAAAACTTAACATTAAAAAAATAATAAACGTATTTCATTTTAATAGGAAAAGTAAAGAGGAGTTTATAAAGATCTACATAACGACGACATAATAAAACAAGATGAACAAATTAAGACAGTAAAAGTTTACAACAAGATGCCAATATGATTCATGAGAACAAATTTCATCAATTGTAAAGCAAACTTGTAAACTTAAATTTTATATTTAGGATACATTACCCTAGTAAACTAAATCGATGTATAACAAAAAAAATTAAATTCTTTTAAATATTTTTTATCATAAAGAAGACATTCTGTCAGATTAAGCTGTAAAATTGGCTTTTATTATTACAAAACATCTCTACATGAATTATGCACATTAAATATGGATTAAGATCGAATAATCTAGAAATGGTAATATTCTACAAAAAGGAAACATTAAATCTCATAGAAAACTAAGAATCAGTTTTTAAGAAAATGAAAACAAAAATTCATTTGCTTTGATAATAATTAAAGATTATAGTGGAAGTATAGATCATTGTTCGACTGAATAAGTTCTAACAATAATTCTCAAAAAGTTCAACATTGAAAAAAAAATATAATAGAACGATTTATTTTTATGTATGAATGATTTTAACGTTTAATCAGTTGAATGTAATAAAAATCTACTGTCCTAGTAATTAAATTTAGAAAAGTAAAATTTTAAAATCTAAAATTTGGAACTCAACAACTTAGTGTTTGGAAAAACTATAAATAGCTATTACTGTATTATCAATAAATTAGTTCCACGGTCTACGTAGAAATAAACGATACTGAACGTAACAAGCCTTTCTTGCACATGCGTATCACATGATGACCTCAACGAATGTCATCATGGAAACGTAACAGTATGCGTATGTCGGTTGAAGTTTGCTAGATGTTCAAATGGTGCTAACAACATAGAAAATTTTTTTTATTGTGGAGCATTATTTTAGATCATATGCAGTTGGATGTTCTAATGGACCAAGTTTGCTATACATTGGAAATGCATTTCGAGAACGATTTCAAAAACCACCATCCATAACGTGGTTATGTTAGTCGTCATTAAAAAATTTCCGTTTGACGGGCAGCGTTCTGGCAAAGACAGCATCGGACAAAGAGAGCACCGGACATCCAATTACAGTGACAACCTATGCGAATCGAGGAAGGATCCTCGAGCAGGAGTTACAGACCTCTAAACGTAGTCTCCAGCGAGCATCCTTAAAAATGAATCTTAGATGCTCGACTACGAAGTTTTTATTATTTAAATTGGTGGGTTTGCCTATAAGATACAGACCGGACAACATCTGAGCAATGCCGACAAGGACGCGAGAATCGTTTCCTGTGCGACGATGTTAGCGATGGTGAACGATGGATGTAGCTTTCCTGTCAAATGTATTTCCTGATGAAAGCCATATTCCTTTGAATGAATTTATCAATCGACAGACAACTGATTTCTAGGATTTCAATGGCCAGGAATCTTTGTGGAGAAACCCCTCCGTAGTGAGCGTGAAACAATATAATGTGTGGTGACTGCAAATGCCCTTTTGGCCCTTTATTTTGTTGAGGATGATCATGGCAATCAGTGACTGTGAACCAGGTGCGATACAGAGAAAACATTCTGACATCATTTCTGGGGTTTCTCATCAGATTTTGCCGTGCATTTAACCTGCCACTTCGAACGCATTAGTTCCAGCAGTGTGATGCCATTTGCTGCAAGGCGATGAACATGCTTCAGTTGCTTCATGCGAATTGTGGTAATCGTGTCATTCCGGTTTCGTCTCATTCACCTGATCTTAGACCACCTAATGCTTACATTTCGGATATGCTGAAGGAAGCCATTTTCTGAGAGAACTCACCGGCAATCATTAGTGACTTGCGTCAAGAGCAACCTCTCTTCAGGAACATATTTAAGAAGCTACGTAAACGTTCCCTGTACTGCCTGCAACGCAATGGATAGCATATCAAATATGTGCTCAGGAAAAATTGAAATTGACTTCGATGTATCCTAAGCTTCCTGTACTTATTTGTATTCTGTATGTCACAAAAACCTTTTTTTTGTTTACGAAATATTTCAGTATCGTTTGTTTGGGCATACTGTAATATAATATTTTCCTATGCAACAACTTTCAAAATCTTTAAATTTATTAGTTACATTACTGTAAATGTTTGTTATGACATTGTTAGATTGTTCGTAAACAATCTTTTTATTAATGGATATAATGTTGGTGTTATAATTCAAAGTTTTACAACCGTATGCGCTCTTCAAGTTAATATAATCAGTGTTAGTTACGACATAATTATAACATAATTTGCGTAATAAGTTTATGATAAAGATCGATAGCAGACCAAAGCAGTTAAAAATATGTATTCATTTAAATTTTTATAGATGTATAATATTCTAATCAACTGTGGATGAGTTTCATTTGAATATAAGTTAGGAGTTGTGTGATAAGCTAATAAAAAATTAGTGAATTAAATTTTATTTAATATATATGTAACAATAGCTCTTCTGTGGGTTCTTTGACCCTTTGATTTCATATTCGGAGCTAAGCAATGATAAGCCTTGATCATTCACTATTAACTTTTCATATAAAACATCCGCTATCTTATTCTTGTTAACGCAATCCTATATAATAGTACTATTATTATTATTTCATGAAAATATTATTAATTTCAGTAAAAAACTGAAAGTTTGTGAATTTCAAAATAACAAATGGGTGGTCATCGCATTTACAAGTATAGATAAGGCCAGCTGTGTTATAAACATTCTAGAAGCCAGTTTTCAAAAATATAGAAATATTAATCTTAACTACTGCAGTTCTTTTATCCTCATTTGAACAATAGTTGGAATTTACACAATATTATTTAGAAGCAATTTACTTATACAATAAATAAATTCTTATTGCCGTTATGTTTATTAAATCTTTTACAGTTTAATTTCCAGATAATTTCTCCAATTTCTAAAAACGTCAAAATATTAAAACCTAAAAATATTCCCAGAAATCCAGAAATCTGACTAAGCATCGAAAGAAGGTTTAGAGTATAAAATTCTTTTACAACTAAAAAAATATTATTAACAAAACTCATCCCAATATATACAATTCTAAAATCCCCTAAAGATAAAGTAGTTAAATAATCAAATTCATATTTTGTACATTTTTCGGGACAGTTGCACCATTTTCCTGTATAATTATATATCAGTGAAAAAGCAGCTTCCATTGTAATATTGAAATCATCAGAAGAATTACAGAATTTCAGATTGTGGTTCTTCATGAAAGGTAAACTGAAAAAAATGAAAAAAGAAACAGATTTCACTGTTTGAATTTGAATACTGACACATATTCAATAACATTAGAGCATTTGAAGCGAATAACAGTTATCTTAAAACTGAATTTTAAAAGAAATTACAAACTTTAAAATTAAATTCATCTATTTTGGACTTCATTGTAAATAAAAACAAGATAATTAATGCTTTTAGACAGTGTCAAAAGCAAAGCGACCCCATAATATGCACAATTTTATAAACAAACGTAGAGTGAACCTAACCAGCGTTTACAATGAACCTAATGGACGCTTTCAACAAATCGGAAGTGGGGGGGGGGTCAAAAGTGGTCGCTTCCGATAAAGAGGAAAACGGCGATAGATGTCCCTCTAATATCGACCCTTCTGAACACATTGGTGGTGTTTACGTTTTTGCGAGACAAACGGTCGCTCAGATATAATAAAAGAAAAACGTATTGAAGCACCGACTTTTGACCCCCTCCCCACATCCGGTCAGGGAGTGTTCCTAGAGGTCTGATTTTTTTGGACGTGGTCACCTACTTTTTGATGCTGAACACAATGGTGAAGGTTTCATTCTAATATCTCTAACCGTTTGGCCACTACAGAGTGTGACATCCAGCAAGCATAAAAGCAAGAGTGGTCCCCTATGTTTTACAGGGAAGCTGTAACTTAGAGGCCGCTAAAAACTGTTTCCAGTGTAGATATATTGGGGAAACATTGCAACCCATCCAGAAACGTATTTATCAGCACACCTATGCACTTCGAGTTAATGATCTTAATTACCTAACAGTTAAACATACTCTGGAAACTGGACATAAAATCGACTACAAACCCAATGATTTTGGCCTACGAAACCAATGATCTTATTCGCAAATGTAAGGAATCTTTGTTGGTTTTATCAGATCCTAATTGTTACAATGACTCAATCTCTGTTCGAACAATATACTGCTATGGTTTTACCAAAAAAGATGAAGATTTGGATTTTCAAGTGTGATCCACCTAAGGGTCACTCTTCCAAAAATTTTTTTTTTTTTTTTTTTTTTGGGGGGGGGGGTTGTTGTTTATTTACAGATGCTGATTTCCGGTCGCCGTAATAACTTGCACCGAGTTCCAATCCACACACCTAGAAGGCATCATCCCCATGTCTAATATGATCATCCCGTCAAACCTTTCCGAATAGTCTACCTGGCCCTGACGTTCTGATGTTTCCTAAACGCAACTTCCAACCTTCACCTTCCAGCAAATCACCTGACAATATTCCTTTTCGTTGAAGCCCAATGTATAAATTCCACTTGTATTTCGTATTATCTCACTCGTGAACGAGTAGTGAGTGTGTTTGTGTGAAAGAAAACTTATCTTTCAGTATCTTCCATTTCACACTGAAGGCCTAAATAGATAAAAGCATTCCTGAATCCATGTTTTCAAAATGGCAGCGCCCATGTTGCCGATTTAGGCCTAGGACAAAATCTCGTGAGTGATTCAATTATCTGTGTTTTCAAGATGGCAGCGCCCATATCGCCGATTCAGGCTTAGGACAGAAATCTCGTGAGTAATTGTTAAACAATGATAAGCGCGCAAGCGGCCCATTGTTACGCAATTAACGAGTGCGTGCTCAGTGCATTTCGGAGCAAGAAAGCCACGCTTCAGATCGGCAGTTCGTTGGCAGTCTCGGTGCGGAGTGGATGTGTTCCTGGTTTTCGCACAAGGCAGTTCGTTGGCAGTCTCGGTGCGGAGTGGATGTATTCCTGGTTTCCGCACAAGGCAGTTCGTTTCCAAGTTAGCTGCAGATAGGATTTGTTCCTTATTCGCTGAAGTGCAGTTAGTTCCAAGTTCCCAGTGACAAAGATTAGGATCCTTTATCACTGCGTTATTACGATAGCTGCGAAGTGATCAGCTATAGTGAAGCCGTTCGTTACCGCAGTTTGAAGTTCAAAGTTCCGTACTGCAGAACTCCAGTTTCTAAGTGAAAAGCTGCGATTAGTGTGCTTCTATTATTGAGAAGAAATCCCGATTGATTCTCTCAATAAAAACTGTGAAAGACAATGCTTTAAAGACGTATTCTCGGTGAAAAGCCATTTGGACGAAGATCGCTGTTCCATTTCGAACGCGGGTCGCCATATTGGATCCTAGGAGAATTACCGATCTACGACGTGGATGTCCGAAGATCCAGTTCGACGGAAAGCAGAAATATTACCCAGTGAGTACTGTTTTATTTCAGTGAGTTTCGGACTCTCTTCGTCCAAGCCCAGAAGTTTTAAGATTAACTTTTAACCGAAGAATTGAGACTCTGGCAAGCGAGCCGAAGACGGACTTTCGATTAACTCGCACAGATAATGTCTAACTTTAAAGCATTAAGTAATTAACGTTATAGAAATAGAAATGTATTTCTAGTTTATTTATCTTTTGAAATTCTCTGTGAGAGATTGTATTCAAATTTAAAGTAAGATTGTTTTATTAAACGTTTTATTGTTTTGTTACACTTTCGCATTAATTTATTTTACCTTCCTAATTAAGCCTTGCATAGTCGGAATCATAGTAGCTCTCCAGTTAGCGCTAAACCTCTGCCGAGGGAATTTAATTCGGATTATTTTTCCCCTCGTTAATTTATGGCGTAACGCCACACTTGGTTATGGTAGTGGCGTAATGTAATGTAATCCTCACACAAAGGGTTATTGGCCGTAATAATTAAACTCACAAATGGTTATGGGCCGTAGCACACATTCCACTGCGCACTGGTATAGCTATTCCGACAAGGTATAGGAAGGATTGCGATTAAGTGTAAATTTGCGAAAAGTAAAAGCTGCAAATATGGCTTCCAATATGCTGTTGTTTTCAGGAAACAACTATGCGAGGTGGAAGATGCACATTAAAACGATCCTGCAAAAAAATGGTCTTTGGGACGCTGCTATCACACCTGTGGAAGAACTGAAAAAATTAGAAGATCAATCCCTTAAATATAAGCTACTAAATAAATCTCAGAAGGCCGTGGGCCTCATCAAAGAATCCATCGAAGAGAAATTTAGGTTGCTATTACAAGAGTTTGACGATCCGAGCCGAATTCTTCAAGAGGTAGAGACTAAATTCAACGTGGTTGACCATCTCAAAGTCACCGACTTAAAGCGTGATTTATTTAACATGAGCAAGTTAAGAACCGACGAAAATCTACCGGACAATTTGATCAAGATCAAGTTATTGGCGAAGGAAATCGTCGAAAAAGGAGGAGAGGTTCCTGACCACGAAATTAGTTGGTTAATATTATCAGGTCTACCCCCAGACTACGACTCCTGTGCGCAAGGAATTATGACTTCGCAGAAAGCAAGCAATTATAAGTCAGAGTCTGTAATCGAGCAAGTGTTAGCAGAGTACAACAGAAGACATAGCAATATTCGAATGGAGAAGGAAAGGCCCTCCGTTAGCGAAAGCTATAAATCTGTAGCCAGTTCCCCAAGTAAGAAGTCAAGTAAGACACCCCGTGAAGGCAGAAAGTGTTTTAATTGCGGGAAGAAAGGCCATATTGCCAGGAATTGCCGTGAAAGGCGGAAGAAAGCAAGTGAAAGTCCAAACGAAGCACGAGGCGAGGACCACAAGCCCAAAAAATTCACGAACGTGACCGTAATGTACGGGGATCAAGAGAGACCCGAAAATCGTGCGCATTGGCTGATTGATAGCGCTTCAAGCAATCATATATGCAATAATAGAGATGCGTTCTCTAGTTATGAGGAGCTAAATAGCCCGACGCTAATTTACGGAGCATCGGATGATCCTATTCCTGCATACGGTTTTGGAACCGTCGACTTAAAGATTGAAGTTTCCCATCAGCGGTTTCATACTGTAAGGTTGACTAATACACATTATGTGCCGACCATGGCGGTGAATCTAGTTTCGGCCGGAGTACTGGACAAGCACGGGTGTACTCAATACATCAAGAACAACCAGTATATTGTGAATAATTCTAACGGCCAGAGAATAATGTTAGGCCATAGAACGAACAACCTATACAAGTTGAATTGTCGATCAATTCATGGAAGCTCAAGATGCTACTTCAATGAACAGACTCATAATAAGTTCCTATTATGGCATTCGAGGTTGGCTCATCTCTCAGTGAGAAAAATGAAATTGATTCAAGATAAGAATCTCTTAAAGGGACTAGAAGGCGTAAAGATACCCAAAAATTTGAGTGATCACATATGTGAGGTCTGTAAGCTAGGAAAGATGACTAACGTAGATCATCGAAGGATCAAAAACATCAGATCATCTCAACCACTCGAATTTGTGTATACGGACCTATGTGGACCCATAAAAGATCAAAGTGGCAAGAAGCATTACATCTTGACGTTTATTGATGATTACACTCGCAGGAGCTTTGTACATATCATCGACAGTAAAGAAAAGGTTTGCGACATTGTCAGGATATTCGTTGCGTACGCCGAGAGATCCAGCGGTTTCAAGTTGAAGCATTTACTCTCCGATCAAGGGACGGAGTATACAAACAGAAGACTGGTCGAATTTCTGGAAGGCAAAGGAATTAAATACCAACGATCCTCCCCATATTGTCCCCAGCAAAATGGAATCGCAGAACGATTCAACAGATCGCTTCTGGATACAGCTCGGACTATACTCTTAGATGCGGAACTCCCCATGAAATTCTGGACATACGCAATACAATGCGCCAACTACGTACTCAATCGAACACCGCATCACAGTATTAATTATGCTGTTCCCCTGACAAGATGGTATAAAGATCAGAAGGCCCCGAGCGTGAAACATCTGAGAAAATTCGGAAGTATTGCCTACTTAAAACTACCAAAGGTCCGAGTCCAGAACAAATTCGAATCAAGAATACACAAAGGTATTTTTCTTGGTTACTCGAATACCACCAGAGGCTACATCGTGTTCGATGCCGAAGACGAAAAGATCGTCGAGACGCGAAACGTCTGTATAAACGAGAATAGACGCGCCAGTGAACTCCTCAAGATGACCGAGACAGAAGAAGATTATTCTTTCGACCTCTTAAAAGTCCCTACTGAGCATGATGAGACGGAATCAAGTTCTTCAGAAGAAGATGCAAATTACGAACCTGAATCCAAGATCGACTCATCCTTATCTACAATAGAAGATGATTCATCAAGGGAAAGCGAAGATAAAGAAATCGTTTCGCCTACCGAATATGAAGAGGATGAAGGAACTTTTATGAATTTAAGAAGCAGGCAGATTAAAAGAAAGCTCCGAGCATACGTAAGCAGATTGGAATCTACCCCATCAAACTATTCAGAAGCAATGTGTTGCAGGGATAGTATCGAATGGAAAGAATCTGTCAACGAAGAAATAAAGAATTTAGGGCAACATAAAACTTGGTTGGAAACAGTTTCATTTGATTATGCTAATCCTCTTATGACACAGAGTGGAACTGAACGGGATGTCAATGATGCAAGAGACATCGTTCAAGAAGTTCAAAGGATAGCAGAGCAGGACTCAAAAGATGCTACTGACGTAAGACAAGAAGCAGATAAAGCCAAGGACGAAGCAAGTGAATTAAAGAAACAGGCTAATGACGATAAAGATCGTGCCAAAGAAGTTTCGATGCACTTGTTCAAGAAAGCAAAAGGTAAACTTGACGAAGCCCTGGAAAAGAAATCTAAGAGATTTAAAGACAATGTTCTCCAAGGGAGTGGAGAAAATTCACGCCGACTCCGATGCCAGTTTCGGAGACCGCAGAAACGGAAAATCCACTACGGGATTTGTGATTTCCTTGGAAACAACGCCATTGCATGGAGCAAAGAAGCAAAGTGTCGTCGCCCACTGCACATAGAAGAATGAACTGATTTCATGTAACGAGTGAGTTCAAGAACTCATCGGACAAAAACGCATTCTTGGAGAATTAGGATTTGCAAAATTATGCAAAGAAGTGTCGACGCAGTACTGTGACAACTAAGTGTCAATCCAACTGGTGAAAA
>JAFIDM010036366.1:0-12136 GCA_023159025.1 Thereuonema tuberculata | reverse complement strand
CCGAACAGAAGTAGCAGTCGGTTGTGTGATTTTTCTGTTCATGCCATATCGTAGGCACTGTGTATTCACCACAAACATAACAGAAGCTGTAGGGAGAAATTACACAATCTCTGCGAGCCATATTCCTGAAATAAAAGCACAAGCAAGTAGCGTTCGAATGCTGGATTTAACTGAGTGTGGCATTAGATGGCCAGCGAGATACTGAACTTATTTAGCTTGTTAAAATATGATCTAATCCCACAGCAGGTTGTTTATATTTCGACACGATCATGCAACCTACCTCCTAACGCTAAAACTACGTTACCCACCTCCCCCTATCACTACTCTCTCAAACTATTAACAAACCATTAACATTTTTTTTTTATTGCCAAGTCCAGCTATAATTGATAGAATTAATATGAGAAGTCTTAGTTTTAAGGCCATTTTTTAAATAAAAAAAGAATACTAAATTTTAAGTTAACTAGGAATTTTATGCTAAATACAAACAAAAACGTGAGTGTTACAAAAAAAATTGACGTGATGGAAGTTTTTTGGTATTTTTTTCTTTTTTACCAAGTTGAAATCTATAAGAAAATGTATAAAAATCTTATGCAGTTCTTTACTTGCAGACCTGTGTCATTTGTGTAAATAGGTACATATTTTTCAATATATTATCTTTCGTGTTTTCAGAAACTTTATGGGATTGAATAAAATATTCTGTACCCATACTCAATTTCAGTTTTAAGATAAATGAAACGCAAAGACTTACATAATTTTCACAAATTTTCAATTACATTCTTACTCACTTTTCATTATCTGCAAATTTTACCTTTTGTTGATGGCTTCGCTTTACAGATTTTGAACCTTACTTTCAACATTCTTTTAAATTTTACTCCTTCTTACTAATGACTACATATAATGTAGTGTACCTTATATTTAAGCTACTCGCTATTTCTGCTTTTAATTTTTGCGGGTTGTCTTTCACTTCCCGAATAAATCTCAGTTTTTATATGGTTTTCTCATCATTTTCTTGCTTAATATTTTCATTTTTGTCCTCTGGGAGTTCACGAGTACCCCTCTATTTTTAGTAACTACCAACATAATCAGAACCGACCACTTGTTTCTTGATAACTTCTAATCCCTGGGAACCCAGCACCCCCGCCAGACCAACACAGGTGTACTCAGCGGAAAGAATTCTAGTAATTCGCAATGATGGGAACAGCCACAATACAAGGAACTAACAAGTTGCCCACGATTGGCCCCTGCTCCGATGACGACCCAACCCCTTTTTTATATATTCTGAGCAGGGCCGTCGCGCGGTTTGTTGGCGCCCGGGGCAAGATTTCGTCAGGCGCCCCCTGAATCTCCAATTTAAGAACCAAAAAAAAAAAAAAAAAAAATAGGAATCTCCAGGTTCAACAACCAAAAACGGAATTTCCTGTTGCCGTTGCCGCGGCGCCCTAGGCAAGATTTCATCAGGCGCCCCATCAATCTCCAATTCAACAACCAAAAAAAAAAACGGAATCTTCTGTTGCCGTTACCGCGGCGCCCTGCCCAAGATTTCGTCAGGCGCCCCCGTAGCCGCGGTGCCCTGGGCGATCGCCCCGGTCGCCCCGCCCACGCGACGGCCCTGATTGTGAGAATTTTTATGTTCAGACACATTTGAGAAGGACTACGCGCGGTAGTCGAAATTAATCATGTATAATTTTTTATATTTTAAATACAGCTTTAATTTTTATTTGTGCGTGTTTATTGTTTATTCTCTATGAGTAATTTGATTTCACAAAAATTAATTGAATTTATTCCATTTTAGGTAAGAAATTCGGATTAAAATATTTTCACTTTCAGTTGCAAGTTAGAAAAAAAAATAGAATCTATCAAAATTTAATTGAAAAGAAGCGAATGTTTACGTAGAAGTTAAGAAAGTAACTGTAATTTAAATAAAAATCTATTTAAAAATTGTTATTATTTCTAGCATTAATAAGTGATTCTATTTCATAAAAGTCTCAAATATTCTATGGTTTGTGTCCTTTTGGTGATGCAGTCGAAATTGAATACAACTTTAATTTTTAGAATACATTGGTTCTTCAAAGCCAATACAGATATAAAAAGTTAAAAATAAAGTTATTTACAATAAAAAAACCATTAAGCATGTAAATGTATCACCTGACGATGCGGGCAAATTTATGAGTTCGAGAAACCGGTAGTGGTTTTTTATTAAAAATAACTTTATTTTAACTTTTTATATGTGTTGGCTTTGAAGAATCAATTCATAAATTTGATTTTTTTAGCCTCTTTCCAAGATACAGTAATCAAAAGAGACTCAAAAAGGAAGAAACAATATTTTTTTTAGGTAGAATACTGAAAAAAATACTATTGTAACACAGAAACCACTGAAAAATATCAATAGGAACAAAAAAAAAAGAGAGCCAAGAAAGAATGATGCACTATTTCATTAGTTAGAATACTGAGAAATCACTATTTCTACCTCAAAAACCATCAATATTTTAACTCAAATGCCACTAAAAAGTATCAATCTATATTACTAAAATATTTTATTTCTCAATTTTCTGTGGCGGCGCAATTTTCTGTGAGAATGGAAAATAGAAATAATTTTTACACTTTTTTTTTTTTTTTTTGTTAACGAATCCCATTAGGGAGGATTTTTGATAGGTAGGGTGCTGTGCTTGAGAAGGGACCTTAATCACGGCCGAAGGTCCGAAACGTTGCGTGATTTTTAATTAATTTTAAATGTGTATGTGCTTTTTATGGTCGGCTGTTTTTAATTAGTGACAATCTATATCACTAAAATCTTTTATTTCTCTGTCTGTCTGTGTATCTGTCCGGCGCAATTTTCTGAGAGAATGGAAAATAAAAATAATTTTTACACTGAAACATCCGCGACAGGAATCGAACCTGCAACCTTCTGATCCGAACAATTCAACCAGCTCATAGAAAAAATATCGGTTTTTGGTTTGAATCCTTGCTGTGAATTCGACCAGGGACGTATAATAAGGCTATTTCTTTCTAAAAGAAATTTAACTTGCCTGCTAAATCGAAAACCAAAAAGGCACCAAAGTTAACAAAAAAATTCACCTCTAAGCTATTAACAGTGGGAGTGTGGGAAGGCCGTTTCATCCACTTTATGGACTCATCAGCCACACAAACCTTCTGTCGAAAGCTTAGATCCTCAAACCAAGTAATTAAATCCACCGATGCACCCGTCTATGGGTTTTTCAATAAAACAAAATCAAAATAATAATTAAATCAAAAGAAAAAGAAGTTTAACGTGACTGTTGTAATTCAATAAATAAACAAAAAAGCTTATTGCTTTATTGATTTATTTATCACAGGCACGTTAAAATTTCTTTCTAACTTAAGTGGCTTGTCAGTAGCTCTGTCTTCTTCAATTTCCTTTGAGCCCGACGAATTCGCAGGCCAGGAATTGCAGCTTTTTCTTTTGTTTTGATTTATTATATTGCTTTTAATTCATTGGAAACCCATAGGCGGGTGCGTCGATGGATTTCAGTACTTGGTTTCGTGATCTGACCTTTCGACAGAGGGTTTATGTGGCTGATGAGTCCATAAAGAGGACGAAACGATCGTCCCACACTCCCACTGTTGATATCTCAGAGGCGAAATCTTGTTTACTTTGGTGCCTTTTTGGTTTATTAAATTCAGTCATTTCTTTCTCTTTCTCCTCAGGTATTTCAATTATAAATTGCATTGCATTATGATTATTATTGAACACGTCATATATGAAGTTCATATTTTGTCTGTCTGAAATGATAAACATGTCATCGACATACCTTTTATAAAATAATATCTCATGTTTTAAGGTATAAAATGCTTGATCCTCCAGGTATTGCAAAGCGATAGGTATTGTATAGTTAAGTTAAATATGAATTAATGACTCAGGTATTTTTGGGTGTTAAAGGAAAAGGCCATTTTTCTAAGATATATTTAATCAATAACTTAATGTGTTTTTTTTTAAATATTTTAATGCGCACAGATATACCATTGTATTCTGTGTATGTCCTATTATTACTAAGAAATTAGATTCCATCGGTTTCTCCGAGAGATGCTTCACTGATTCCCAGATAGTCCTTACAATTCATTACAAATACATTTCTCACCTTTATTAGCGTTTATAAATTTAACTTCCTAATTAATGCCTGAAAAAAGCTTCTAATCAGAAGTTACGAAATCGGTAGTAATTTTTATGTCAATATATTCAGTTTTTTAAATCATTTGTGGCGATTGAATTAATTCTTCAGAATCTTCAACGAACGCTAAATTGAAACTCTAATCTCATTATTCTTCAATTTTATTTTAATGTTGTAGGAAAATTGGGGCTCAAATTTGTCTTGCGGTGCGTGCGTATTCTGATTATATGTGAAAAATTTAACGTGTTTTGAATTGACTGAAGTTAAAATCAATTACCTCTAAACATTAAAATTCCGGTTAGAAATAGTAGGAACACTAAGAATTATGTTACTAAAATCCAAACTCTAAAATTCCCATCAACAATTATTATTAGAATTGTTGATGATAACAATAGGAAAAAGAAACTTATAAATCGGATTAAAAAATATCTGAGAAATTAATAAATGAATAATCATTTGATGAGTATATTTTTGTATTAAATTTGGAGGCGTTAAAAGGAGTACGCTCCTTTGATAAGATTAAACAAAGGCAAATCAAAAAAGTGTCTATAATATATCTAAAAAAAATGAAATCAATGCAAAAGCTGCATAAGTTCAATTATCAATGAATCTACGCATAAATTAAATATTTTTGAACAGTAACTGACTGAAAGTGGGCCCGGCAGCCGAGTGGGTAAGGGCGCTTGGCTGCGGGTTGGAGGTGGCGGGTTCGGTTCCCGGCCTCGGCGGAGGACAGGAATTTTTCCACGCTTCTTTCTCCTCCAAACGGGCCGTAGGGTCTACCCAGCCCTCTATCGAATGGGTACCGGGTTTCTTTCCCGGGAGTTAAAGGCGGGCGAGCGACGGGCCGACCCCCCCGTCCTCAACTTTGTCCCGTAGGTTCTGAACACTGGAACCTACCCTCCAATTGCATTGCGCGGTCCTCTGGGCCTGATCGCAACTTTAACTTTAACTTTAACTAACTGACTGAAAAGGTTCAACATCTCTCCGTATTGAAATAGGCTTGAAAAAAATGGTTGTTGCTATCACGGAAACTGCTCTTTGTATGAGCAAAAGATGATGAATTGATGAATCAGAAATCAAATTGGTAGACTAACCCATCGGTCCGTACCAAAACAAGAAAAAAAGTACGACCGATACTGAACACAAATATCTCAGAAACAACGAAAATTTAATAATCATTCAAGCTTATAAAGGTAATTGAAAAGAAATTAATTCTTTTTTTTTTCAAATGAAGATGGTATGGTTCTCGTCTAAATAAAGGAGTATAGCATCTAAATTTCTAACAACAGCTAAAGCAAGTTGCTAAACAACAAAGTTGAGCAGTAGGTGAATTTAATTATTGAAAAAAATGGGGCAAGAGTCAAGAAAAGGTTTTTTAACATGTGTAGAAAATTTACTGTCGCAATATTGATATAACATCTGGATAATTCTTCTTAAAATCCTATTAGAGGACCAGTGTAATTCTTTTCTTCTTAAAGTTAAAATTAGGATTACACGATTGTAAAAGTTCACGCAAGTTGGTTCATCCAAGAGTTTTAATAAACTTCAGTAGGCCTTAATGCTTCTATTATCATTTGTAAATCTATAATGCACAGTTCTCTTTACAAATCACAATTGTTTTTCATCTTATGTGAATTCAAACGGATTAAAATCTATTTGCTATAAAACATAAATTACAGAACGATAAGTGATATTGCACTATTAATAGAATAAACTTTCATATGCGATTATACTCATCCTTTCCCTATTATTGAAGCGTCTCGGCATGATCCATTCAATCTCTCCAATCCCCCAATTCGTTTTTCTAGTCCTACATTAACAACCATAAATCCCGTCTCTTACATCCATCATCTGTCTTTGTTTCGTGATCCACAATTGTTGTTATAATCTAAAGCGCGCCATACAAATTATTTCTGAATAGTTTCAGCTTCACTTCAAGCACTACTAAAGCTCTTCTTTTGATAATATTGTTACCTGGTGTTTTTCCTAATTTGTTTTCCCCCCTGGAGGTGGACTCTTCCTTAACTCGGTGCCCGGTTTCTTCATCACCTCTGACGATAGTTGACCATTCCAGAGCAGATGTCGAGGCCAGACTCCGAGATATAATGGGGAGTTCCATCTTTGAAAGACAGTTGATTCTTGGCTGATGGCCACAAGTGTATCTACAGCCGGAGAGAGAATAGCAGAGTTGGTGTTTTGGCCACAACTGGCCAAGGGAAAGGTGACTTCCCAGAGAAAGGACGAGTAAAGTGTGTGCCTGGGCAGAGGCCTAAAGTGTTCATAGAAGTACGAAGAGGCGTTTTGCGAAGACGTAAGAAGACGAGGCCACCTCCAACGCGGACGGCAAAACCGTTCTCCCCGCTTGGAAGCCTAAAAGCCCGGCGAGTGAAAGATACGTCGCCGGCAATAGGAGAGAGCTATCGCCGCTAAGTTCAGCGGGGAACGCCAGACCGCTCTCCCCACTAAACAATGCACAGAGCCGGCCAACGGAAGAATCGTTGCCGGCAAACGGGGACCGAAGACTACCCCATGTCCGGAGACCGAGACGGGTTTCCCCCGAGGTCGAGGCGACCAAGGGACCGCCAGCTTCACCGAACATCCCCAGTATCGACGCCGAAGACGACTTGCTAAGCCAGCAAGCCCGCCCTTCCCGTCGACGAGTATCCGAGGTACATCAGACGCCTGCAGTGAAGTCGACGTCGACCCCTCACCAGATCCCCACCCACCCGTTGTTAACGATTTTTGCGGATGGCAAAATCAACAGGCAGCAATATTAATTTAAAGTAATTATTATTCAAACTTGAATCTAATTACTGCAGACTAACAGTAATGCCATGGTTGTTTTATATACAACCCTGTAGGAGAGGTAATATTTCCGTCATCTGGAAAAATTATTAATGAAGTCCCTCACTGAACTCTTACTAACTAACTAGTATTTTGTTGCCAATGACAACCTTATCCCCCACATCAATCGTTTATTTATGAGTCTTCCTTCCTGTGTTATATATCAGAAATTTGTATTCAGTTTTCCAAATACAGTATACCAAAACCAATATTTTACTATAGTGCCATGATATCTTTATTATTCAGTAAAATCTGGTTCATACGTAACCCAGTTATACTTATTTCTGGTTTGTGCGTAATTGTTTGAAGGTCCTGGCGAAAATTGTATTTAATTAGAAATGAATATTTTCTGAGATATTCGTAACTGAGTTACACGTAATTTTTCTTTCAACGTGTAAATTTTTGAAAACGAGACTGAATTGTTCGTACTTTCAACTATAATATTATCCAGGTGTACCGATATAGTGCTCGGCGTTTCGTATCGATATATAATCGTCGCGTTCATGAGGTTTCTGGGCGGCTTTCTTAAAGACAAAAATTCATTGAATTTTCACATTTTTGGAACATGTGTTCCCTTTATTTCCTTCAATCTCTCTCTTGCAGCCATGGGTAATAGAAGGAATGAAAGTTACTCTTTAGAAAAAACGAGGTTTATTCGAGAAGTGAAAGACAAAACGCAAAAATTAAAAGCAGAAATAGCATTAGGTTAAATCTAAGGTACACTACATTAAAATGCAATGATTAGTAAGAAGGAGTCAATTTTAGAAGAATGTTGAAAATAAGATTAAAAATCTGTAAAGTGCAGCCTTCAACAAAAGGTAAATTGGCAAATATAGAAAAGTTAGTAACAATGTAATGGAAAATTTCTGAAAATTAAGTGAGTCTTTGTGTTTCATTTATCTTAACACTGAAATTGTTGATGGGTTCGAATATTTTATTCAATCCCATAAAGTTTCTGAACATACGAAATCGGAAAACCTCTTTGAAAATAAATAGACTATTTTGAAAATGACATTTTTACAGTGATGCATCTCATATGTTGAAAAATATGTACCTAATACATAAATGTTTATTATGAGTGTTCTTATTTAGGTTTAATGAAAACTAAAGTTAAAGCTAGGTTGTAAGTAATTCTCAGATACGCGTAATTTAAAATTTTCTCCTGAAATACGTATAAACAATTTTTAATGTAGCTAATACGAATTCACATAACCATATACTAATGAAATTAGATTTCATATTTCAAATTAATAAAGTTCACACTTGAACTTGAAAACCCGACAGGTGAAATACCGTTTTTGGATGATCTTGTCATCAACAATGAGAGGGTAATCCGCATAGAACCTTACAAAAATTTACTGCTCCCATTCAGGTGATTCCATACAATTCATCCACGCCCACCTTCGTGAAGAAAAATTTAATACAGATGATGGTATTTGAAAGCATTTTCAATATATACTTCTGAAAAATTATTCTTTGATCACTTAAATGCAATCAAGAATAAATTGATTAATAATAACTATGAGATTGAATTTGTAAATTGCAATATCCGACAAAGCCTAATGAATATTTACAAATGTAGGGACAACAGAATCTTCTGCTTTCCCACTACATCCTACATTATATAATAATCTAGAAAAAATTTTCAAAGACACTGATATTTTTCCATCCTATACTTTAAGCAACGCTTCTCAAAGTGTGGGTCGCGAACTGATTGGGTGGGTCGCATGAAAAATAGAAAAAGTAGAAACGAAGTCTATTATTCACATACACCTCATTAAGCTTTCGATTAATAAATTTAAATGCAATATTTTTAAAGTGAATTCAATAAAAAGTTTAAAAATAATAAAGTGATATTTATTTATTTAATCCCCCTTTCCTTTTAGAATATGCATTACATGGAAATGGGTCGTCAAAAGTTACCGTCCTCGAAAATGAGTCTCGGCCCATAAACGTTTTTTTTTTTTTTATAATCGTTTCAGGCCAACTAAGGACCACATTAAGATAACTATTTTCTTCTCTCTTCCTTCCTCTTTCTCCAAAACTCCTTCATCCTTTCCGAATGGACTCTTTTCCTTTCATCCGACCATTTGGCTCCAGTTGTTTTCCTTTTCCCTGTGTCTTCTTGAAAACCTTTGAACTTCTTAACTTTTAGTCTGAATTTGTCTGCTGAGTAGGGTCTCCCGATCAATCTGCATTTCTGCTAAGTCCTTTATTGCTTTGCCACTCCACCCATTTTTTTTGTCTGTTTTCCTGTTTTGGAAGAAAGTATGGATTTTCTTTGTTAATCTATCTTCATTCATTCTCTCTAAGTGCCCATAAAGGGTAACACGTCTTTTCCTGATCTCATCCGTTATTTTAGGGCATTGCAAGTAAATTTCTCTATTAGGTCTCAAAACCCAATCGCCATCTTTATTCTTGATTGGACCTAATATTTTTCGCAAGATTCTTCTTTCTTTCTTTTCCAAATCTTCTAGTGCCATTTTGCATCCAGTTAGTAATAGTGTTTCTGACCCATAAAGCACTTCAGGTTTTACAACCGTATTATAATGCCTCAATTTAACGGCTTTAGATAAACTTTTTTATTATACAAATTTCTTACTTTCATGTATGCTCTTTTCATTTTTTCAATTCTAATTTTAATTGCTTCTTTTTCACTTTTAAGATTTATATTTTCACCCAAATATTTAAAGTTAACCATTTTATCAATGTTGCCGTACTTAGTTTTAAGAATTCCTGGTGAATTGTCTTCATTGGTCATGTATTTTGTTTTTCCAAAGGATATTTGTAAACCCACTTTTTCTGCTGTCTCCTTTAGGAGTTCCAGTCTTCTTTTTGCATTTTCTATGTTTCCATCTAATATTACTAGATCATCCGCGAAGGCCAAGCAGTTGATTGATACTTTAGATCTACCCAACATAATGTATTTATTAAGTTTTAGTTTTTCCTCCTCACTTATCCATTCTCTTGTAACTTTTTCCAACACGCAATTAAATAGGAGTGGGGACAAACCATCTCCTTGTCTGACTCCTGATTCAATTTGGAAAGGACTAGAAATTGTTCCATGGAATTTAACTTTAGACACCGCGTTTGTCAAAGTTTGTTTAATTAATTCCAGAGTTTTCTTATCTACTGAAAATTCTTTTAGGGTTTTAAAAAGAGAATCTCTGTCAATCGAATCATAGGCCTTTTTAAAATCAACAAATATTAGTACTATCTTCTTATTTGATATTTTCAAGTATCTAATTATTTGTTTAAGGTTTAGAATTTGTTCTGGACAGGATCTACTACTCCATAAACGTTTTATTATAATCCTTTTATTTTAAAAATTTTGGCTTAGTCATTCAAATTATATGTGGAAGTCATGGCTTTTACAAAATGAGCTTAGAACATCTTTTTCAATTTTGTGTTTATCTAAAATTTCAGGATATTTCAAAAATGGAGCATTTGTTTTACTTCCGTTAATATTGCCTCAATTTCGACGAACCTATTCTTTTAGAGCAGCAAGTTGCCATTATGTTTCATAATGAGAAACCGCAGCGCTGGCTACTACAAAAGTGGTAAATAAATTTTTATTTTTTTTTATTTTAACAATATTATAATAATATTTTAACAAATAAGCCGATATTCAAATTACATATGGACTGTTGTGGAAGTCATGGCTTCTAAAAAAAATTAGCTTAGAACATCTTTTTCATCTTGTGTTTTTCAGAAATGTTGAATTTTTTTTTGCTTCAGTGAATATTTCACGGGTCGCAACTAGTAATAATCAATACTGTGCGAAAGGATGCTTCATTTCAAAAGCCCTATGAAGAAATTAAAGGATTTAGGAAATAGGTCCTAACTTTATTTCCTAAAGAACTCTTATTCAGACATAAATGTAATTACACATCAACTCTTATAATATTGAAGCAATTTATAATATACTTCAATTTATAATAAATAAAAAAATAAGCTGTTCCCGCATATTCTAGGTGGTCTCCCATGAGGCACATGTGTTGGAACCCTAGTGCGAATTACGGCATCGGCATGAATGTAACTTTCTCCTTCTATGTTTCATTGGTTTCCGCGGGTATACCGTTCGTTGCGTCCTATGGCGTACCCTGTTCAATGGTTTACTTGGACAAATGCTCACATTTCTCGCCCTTGTTGAGACAAATGCACAAAGAGCCCTGGCTTTGAAAAAAAAATACAAAGTGTAACTACAATCATTAAAAATTCCGCTGTAGTCACGAAGCTAAGTTAGATTTAATTTGGAACCATTTTCTGTATTATCTACTTACTTTTCGAGGATAATACAGTTTTACGTTGTATGATTGTGTGTGGGTGTTCTTACGCCCTCTAATAACTAGAACCGTTGCGATGGATGGATCTTCTAAAAATTTAGAATGGAGACCAGTGGCGGCTACTCCTTATGTTCTAAAGTGCTACAACACACCACTTTAAACAAGGTAATTTAAGTTAACAAAATAATATATTTACATTTTTATTATTATATTTTCTATTATAGAATTTTTATCGAAATGGGGAAAAATCTTGAAATCGATATCTTCTCATTAACTATGAACGAGCGAAGCCGTGGGATAATTTCAATAAACGAAGTCATGACGTTATGCTTACTATCAAAAAAATATATTGTGCGCATGCGTCAGCCATCTTAGTCGTGTTTCTCTTTAGCTGCTACGATTTTTATATTAGTATATTATTCCAGTATATTATATAGCGTCTTGCGAGAAATCTCGTTCCTTGCGAGAAATATAGGTGCTGCCATCTCTTATTTGTAACTTACGAACATTAATTTGCATCCTACAACACCACGAATGTGGTGGACAATCTATTAAAGATGCCTTTTTCAGTCAGAACGCATGAAAAATCAAGGTAGCAATAGTGATAGTAGCAATAGCTTCGCACCGGCTTCAGATGCCTGAATGAAGAAAATTACTCAAAAGGTAATACAAAATTCCCACTTACAAATAAGCGGAGTGAAATGTCGGTTGCACTGAAATTAAAATATATTTTAAAGAAGATATTTTAACATCTTCGACTAAATTAGAACCACTTCTACAAGAATTTAATCTCAAGCTCGTCTCACCTTTAAGAAGCACCATCAGGCATGGAATTGTCTCGACGCAGTCTATTCTAAC
>JAFIDM010036365.1:0-12138 GCA_023159025.1 Thereuonema tuberculata | reverse complement strand
CAGTTAGCAGACTAATGAAATACGCTAAGTTTAATTTATTTAGCTTTTATAGTTTATATTTTATTAATACCTACAATATGTCGATTCCGTCACTGATTCACTCACTCTGACTGAATGACTGACTCATGATCATGAAAACCTCTAGGGTAATTCCTGAAGTCCTAAAAAGCTGAAATTTGGTATGCAGACTAGGATTAGCACACAAACAACAACAAAAATTAAAAAATCCGTAACTTTCACCCTCGAACCCCTCATAAAGGGGGGTGGGGGTCTAGTTATGTTTTATCGAACCCTCATAGCTTCGGCCTGGATAATACTAGAGAGCTCAAATTTTCAGGAGAAGATGCAGTTAGCAGACTAATGAAATACGCTAAGTTTCATTTTTCTAGCGTTTATACTATGGATATTATTGTTAGTTTACAATGTTTTTAAGTTTACAATGTTTATAAATCTGGCAGTTTGTGTTTAGATTAATTCAGTAACGGTAATGTTTTGATAAGTTTTGTACTAATAGAAACTGAAAGTAATGTATTAATTGAAACTGAAAGTAATCTACAGCGCTTAGTTAAAAGAAAAGAAAAAGTAGTTCAGAAAAAGTGGCGCTGCTGTATTGTGTTCTCTTTGATGGCGATCTCTTTGCAGTAAAAGTTCATGTCAAGCAAAAGTTTAGTTTCTTCATTTTTAACCTCCATTTTAACTCACTCTGCTTAGGATTCCAACAGGTTACGGGCCCAGATAACGTGTTCCAAAGCATCCGGACGAGTTTAAATGGTGAGTTTGAAGAATAAAGAAGATTTAAAGGCAAGTAAAGTCATCCGGAATTTAGTTAGGCTTATCTTTCGTGAGAATGTCAGACGGAATTGTTATAGAGAGGTTAAACAACAGTAACTATCCGTCATGGAAATTTAAAATGGAACTATTTCTGATAAGGGAAGGTGTGTGGGATGTAATAGATAAAGAAATCCCAGATAATCCAGACAGTAAATGGTTGACAAAAGATGGGAAAGCCATGGCTGAAATTGGTCTAAGAGTCAGTGACAATCAACTAAGTCACATCAGGAAGGCTACTACAGCGCAAGCAGCATGGCGTTCGCTTCAGGAATACCATCAGAAGGCTACTTTGTCGAACATTGTAAGAAAGTTACAGGAAGGCGAGATATGGAAAAGCACATCCAAGAAATGGAGGACAATCTGAACCAGATTACAGCACTCGGGGAAGAAGTAGCGGACAGACTGGCGGTAGCATTTATGCTGAGCAGCTTACCGGATAGTTATTCAACACTGATAACAGCGTTGGAGACTAGACCTGATAAAGATCTGACGCTAAGCCTCGTGAAGACAAAAATGGTTGAAGAGTACCAAAGACGACTTGGTTATTCATCCGAGGGGCAGGTTCATGAGGAGAAAGTTCTTAAAGTATGCACGCCGAGAAGGAAAGACGCACAAAGATCAAGCATTGCAAGCGGAGCATCGCAGTTTTATGGAGAATGCTACTTTTGCAAGAAGAAAGCAGGCCATCTTAAGCGTGATTGTCCCGAGTACAGACTTTGGAAAAAGAAAAAGCAAGAAAAGAAAAAGATACTTGCGGCAAATATGGTTAATCAAGAAAGACTTCCAGATCCAGATATTTGTTTCACAGTAGGCGAAGGCAACCGTGATAAATGGTATGTAGATTCAGAAACGGGAAGGCACATGAGCTGTGATAGAAAGTTCTTTACATCTTTAGACACCACCGTGCGGACAAAAGTACGGTTAGCAGACAATCGAGTGATCACTGCGGAAGGTGTTGCCAGTGGCATTCTGCGATGCAGAACAGGTAATGGGAATGATGTACGAGTTATCACAGTGAAGGACGTGCTGTACCCTCCGACTTTCAGCGGAAGTTTACTATCTACTAGCAAGTTAGCCAAGCTGGGATTCACTACAACGTGTGTAGGTGGAACCGATAAGTGCCTTATCATCTGGAAAGGAAAAACAGTGGCTACAGCAAGAGTTAATGCTGGAATGTATGAAGTTGAGCTAGATAAAGGTGAACATGCACTTACTGTGACAACAAAAATTGAAAAAATTACTACAGAAACAGAGGAATTGCAGAGGCAGAATGGGGGACGACCTACAGAACGCCTGGTTGAGGAACTTAAAGAACAAGAAAATATAAACAAGTCTAAGGGAGCTCCATCAGTGACTCCGAAAGGTAAACCCGTGCCTGAAGTCAAAAAGGATTCTAAAGAAGCTCAACAAGTCAAGCCGCAGAAAACTCCATTACCAGAAGCACAACAAGTCAAGCCCCAGGAACCCCCACTACCAAAGAAAGAAGAAAATAATAAAGCTCGCTCCCAGAAGCCGATCACCGAAAGAATTATAAAGTTTAGTAATTCTCCTCAAGAAGTGACTCAAGATGTTAAAGAGAGGAAGAAGAAAACAAGTTCTCCCAGTTACGAAGAGGAATATGGTAAAGAATGTGATGTCTATTCAATCGAACCATCACAAGACAAAGTTCCAAACAGAAAAGAAGGAACTGGTGAACCGACTTCAATCAAAGAATTCAGGAAACGAGAACCTCGTGGTAATAAAGGAAAACCCCGACGAGGTAAAAGTCGCAGAGGTACTGGCAGTGGATTTGATATTCGTCACAAGCAAGATTTTGACAGGCAAACCATTGAAAGCAGTGAAGACGAGGAAATTTGCCAATGCCTTTGGACAAGTATAATTTAAGACTTTAATGTTTTAAATGGTTAAGGTTGCAGATTTATAAAACATTGAGGGGAGGTGTTAGTTTACAATGTTTTTAAGTTTACAATGTTTGTAAATCTGGCAGTTTGTGTTTAGATTAATTCAGTAGCGGTAATGTTTTGATAAGTTTTGTACTAATAGAAACTGAAAGTAATGTATTAATTGAAACTGAAAGTAATCTACAGCGCTTAGTTAAAAGAAAAGAAAAAGTAGTTCAGAAAAAGTGGCGCTGCTGTATGGTGTTCTCTATGACAACGATCTTTTTGCAGTAAAAGTTCATGCAACTAAAGTGTAGTTTCTTTCATTTTAACTTCCATTTTAACTCACTCTGCTTAGGATTCCAACAATTATTGATATCTAAAATACGTCGATTTCGTCCATGATTCACTGACTGACTGGCTGGCTGACTCATGATCATCAAAACCTCTAGGTTAATTCCTGAAGTCCTAAAAAGCTGAAATTTGGTATGCACACTAGGATTAGCACACAAACAACAAAAAAAATTAAAAAATCCGTAAATTTCACCCTTAAAACCCCTTGTAAAGGGGGTTTAATTCTAAAGTAAATTAATATAAAACATTCTAAACAGGAATATATTGTTGTAAGCGATGTTTTGTATCTAAATTTTAAAAGTAGGATCGTCTGAATTTCCTGAAATTCAAACAGTGAAGGAATTTTTATGCTTAAGAATTAAATTTACAAAATATGTAAATTTTGACTACAAGCATACAGAGCTGAATAGATGAGACGTGATTAAAGTTGCTTCATACGAGATCCGCGTGAAAGCACAGTGTTCGTAGTCCTTTCAAAAGTTTTAAAAATACAATATAATTTTGTGCTAAAGATAAATTTACGCGGCGACCCATAATAATAAAAAAAAGAAAAAAATAATAATAAAAAAGAAATACGTTAATGTAAGGAAAAATAAAGAAAGTTAAAAAAAGATAAAAAAAAAAAAAGTTAAAAAAATAAGAAAAACAAAAACACACACAAACAAAAAAAAAAAACAACAACGCGAACATTGAAAAAAAAAAGGTAAGAGAAAAAAAAGAGTATATTTACGGAATCAACCCGACGACCTTCAGTATATGAGACCTGAAAAATCAAGCAATTGCTGACAACTGAAATAAGATCGTTGCATTCCTAACATTTAAGCTACTACCGGAAACTCCAATTAAAATAATGCCAAATATCTCGAACGTGGCGTGCGTTGACGCCTGAAAAATACCCTATTCCTCTGAACACGATGGTGAAGTCCGATTGTCGATCCGACCTTTCATTCGGGTGTTGTTAAGAAAGGAACAGACAAGGACGAACATGACAAACGCAATAGCTACCGATTTTAGTAGGTATGACAATAGCTCCCAAATGGGTCGCTAAAAATTGAAGCAGTGATAGTAGCTTCAGTTAATAAAACATCACACATTCGCTTTTCGTGATTGTTTATTATTTGACTTATCAGCATTGCTATTATTACAGCCCGATAACATCATTTAATTACATTGGGATTTATTGAACATCTTTTTTTTTTTCAAATATAAAAATCAGAACTGTGATTTCCTGAAACAGTAAAGACAGCGGCAGTATGATGAAACGAATATATTAATATTTGAGAAAACATGATATCTATAGAAGAGAAGCGAACTTAATTCCATTAATATTTATATTCTAAAGACAACACCGAATAATTTGTGTGAAAAAAACTAAACAAATAGAGAATATAGTTCATCTCTAATAAGAAATATATAGAATCGTTTTGATTTGGAAAACAATGCCAATTGAATTAACTGTGACTGCGATTGAAACTGTGATTTCACGACTACACGCTCTCTCGCCGTCGATATCAGTACAGTAGCACTGCAGTATCAATAATACTTCAGACGACCTGTGATAAAAGAAAAAAACAGATTGGAAAATGCTGGGGATAAATCGAAACATTGAAATATAAATTTCTTGTAAAAAATAAATAACAGGTAAATGATATTTTCAAAGTTAATTACTTAATTTAGCTGTTATCTTAATATTTTACAATAATCATTTCTAATTAATTAAATTTTTTGCATTATTATTTGATATAATTTAATAAATGAGTTTTCAAATCTTATTTATATTTGATAATATTTTGTATTTAAAAAAATATATCTTATCGTTAATTTTAATATTACCATTATTATATATTAAATATTACTATTTATTATTTTAGGGAACTCACTGAAAATGGGAAAAATTTTTTTTAAAAAATCAATGGTAAACATGTAATATTTTATTGTTGATGTTACTCACATATTGCTATTATAGTTATAATGAAATGACATTATAAACTCAATAAAAACATTTTTGAATGTTCTTTACTATATATTTTATTCTCTACAAATAATAATAATAATAATAAAGACAAATACATACTTTATATCTAAACATTTATTTTAATTTTTTCAATGCAACAATTTTTGCAAACTTTCTTTCCCAAGGCAATGTGCTGATCAAAACACGTCTAGAATTGTTCTATTACTGCATTGACTGCTTTAACAGTTTTATGAAAGTTGTGATCATTGTAACTCTGCAACACAGCCTCATTTATTACTATTTTACGTTTATATCAGATAAAAGTAAATCTCAAAGAAAATCTCTGACAAATATGTCTAAAAGACTTGAATAATCAAAAAATTAATCACTAACAAAACTAAAAGGTCGTGGTCGGTTAAGCGTCTCTTTCCATAGACTTTAGATTGATATTTCACAAACAGAATGATCCGTTTAAAATTTTAAAATTTCTTATTAAAACTTGGAGCAAATATTATTAACTTTTAAATTCAATAGAGCCTCCACGCATTTTAAAGGTATTTATTTGTTTTATGGTTTTCTGATTTCTTGTCATTTTCTTCGGAAACTGGGATTTTTTTTAAAGATATGTCACGACATTGATGGTAGCATGCCATTAATCGACTAAAAGGAGAAACAAAAAGAGGCATAAAACGGAAAACGAAACAAATATTTAGAAATTAACTGATAAATTTTAAACACTATAATATTGCTGTACTGTAATGCCTCTTCACGATTTCTATTTGAGGGCCTTATTCTTTCCATTTCATTTTCTATTGTGTTATTTTCTCTGTATTTGCCTGGAAACCTAGTTCCTTTCTTAAGTGATCATTTCTCAGGCGACCAGGCGTTGGCGACAACCAAGTTGTTAATGGTTTCCAACTGAAAGGTTTTTCCAACTTGTTTGGAAGCATTCTTGAGATATGAAAAAGTATAAGGAAGTATAAAAAAATCAGAGAGCAATGTTAGTTAAGACTCAATATTACATTATTTACAGACGATCAAGAGATTATATAGTATGTCAGTAAAGACAGACTTCAAATAACAGTCTATATCTTTCTATAAGCCAAATTCATTTGCACGTATAACTTAAAAATATCAATCAAATAAACAAAGACATTCTTGGCATTTAACCAATAAGAACATAAAATCATTTTCAATTTCAATTTCATTGAAAATCGCAGAACAGGTTTCACATTTCCACTTCTGATAAAGACAAAGACAGCGAACAAAATTAACAACTTCCAAAGAATATGTGGCGCAAGTTCTTAGAAAGGTAAAAAAAAAACAAAAAACTAGAGACATGGTAGTAAAAGTTTTATAAGGTAATGACAGTATCAACATTGATCATAATCTTCGTCCTAAGGAGAAAAGAATTAACCAATCTACGAGTGGGTCCTTCACTAAGGTCGCCGACTGGTGTTTCGTTCACCGCGCCCGCCTAAATTTGGTTCCCCTTAATGCCAATAGGCAGTGGAGTGAAGACCTGTCGTCGGTGTAATTATAGGGAGGAGACTGCCACTCTTGTCTTATTCCTTTAAGTTAATTCTTTTTAATTTCCTTTTAATTCAAAGTTGACCTACGATTTAAAAGTTTTGTTTTTTTAACTTTTTTATTACAGCAAAAAGGAAGAAAAAACTGCGTTACATCTACACATTGAATTATTAATATAAACAACAATGGGTGAGACAACAGCTATTCCAGGATATCGCTTGGTAAATAAATTAGATCTCGAATATTGTTGATATTAAGTTAAGTAGACGCTTTTTATAGCAGCCTTTTGAAGATATGTGATTTCTTAGCTTTTATATCAGTCTACGTGGATGTTAAAAGCATATTCTTGTTTTTCAAAAATGATAATCACTGAAAAGTAAATATTCGCCAATAATTCCAGATTGTAGTAAATAATGTCACCTTTCCTCTAATCTTGACTTCCCTGTGCCAGTGCAAAGGTCATATGTCCTCAATCAAGCAACCCCAATTTTAACATCTGAGATAACATTACGATTAAATAATTCAGCTACTCGAAATCCTGCTTTGATACTTATATAAGTCATAGATATAACATCATTTCAATAACGATTAGGATTGGTTGATGACGAAGCTCCAATACATTTACGGAAGACGTGATCATGGATCGTTGGGCTGACGAAGGACCAACGCAAAGGGTTCTGAAAACCGGTTCCTGCGATTTTTTAATAAGTATCATGTTTTTATTATCAATATCTTTATCTTTAAGTGTATTCTTGAAGCAGTTTTAATTTTTAATATACTATATAGTATAAAAACATTATTCTGTCTGTTATTCTGTCATAAGACTTTCAGTTTTCCAATTTTGTGACCAAACTATAAGAGATAGATTGGTCATGCACATGAATAAAATGTAGATGTTTATAAGACAAACAAAATGCTACAAAAATTTTTCGAAAAAAGTTTTTGGTTTCAAAGATATCGCTTTTTAAAGGGTCAAATTTTGACTTTTTCTCAGTTTAAATGAGAAATATAAAAGTTGGAAGAGAACATTATATTGAGAAAATTTTGGTATTTGAAAGTTCTATCGAACGATATATTACTCATTCACAAACGTTTCTACGTTTGCAATATATATGCAAAAATATGATTTTTCGCTTTAAATTTTTGATGTGTGGCGCCAACCCGCAATACACCTGAGTTATCCGGAGAAGCCACAACGGGCTGGGAAGTCGTATCTTCTCCGATGATCTCAAATATCAATTTGCTAACTAAATAAAATTTGTATTTTTGAATGCTATATAAGCTAGTTTTCATGAAATTCTATATAATTTTATCTTTCAAGGTTTTTTTCATTGCTTATTTCAATTAAAGAAAAATTTCCTCATGCTATAATTTTCATTTATAACTTGATAAAATGGAGGGATAGAAATAGAAAGCAAGAAAATTCGCTCATTACTTCTGTATGTTTTTAATTATATATTTATTTAATACGATGGCAGTATAGGATGTAGAAGAGAATTTCTTGTCCGCAGTGTGTTTCTTTCCCAATTCTATGACCCATATAAGTATAAAAGTAGGATTTGGAGTAGCTGAATCATTTATTCGTAATGTTATCTGAGATGATAAGATTGGGGTTGCTTGATTGAGGACATATGACCTTTGCACTGGCACAGGGAAGTCAAGATTAGAGGAAAGGCGACATTATTTACTACAATCTGGAATTATTGGTGAATATTTACTTTTCAGTGATTATCATTTTTGAAAAACAAGAATATGTTTTTAACATCCACATAGACTGATATAAAAGCTAAGAAATCATATATCTCCAAAAGGCTGCTACAAAAAGCGTCTACTTAACTTAATAACAACAATGGCGAGAGCAAATTTATTTACAAAGCAACATCCTGGAACAGCCGTTATCTCACCCATTGTTGTTTATATTAATAATTCAATGTGTAGATTTAACGCGGTTTTTTTTCTTCCTTTTTCCTGTAAGAAAAAATTTAAAAAAAAAAAAACAACTTTTAAATTATAGATCAACTTTGAATTAAAAGGAAATTAAAAAGAATTAACTAAAAGGAATAAGACAAGAGTGGCAGAGTCTCCTCCCTATAATTATATCGACGGGAGGTCTTCACTCCACTGCCTATTGGCATTAAGAGGAAACAAATTTAAGCGGGCGGAGTGAACGAAACACCAGTCGCCGAACGTAGTGAAGGACCCACTCGTAAACTGGTTAATTCTTTTCTCCTTATGCTGAAGATTATGATCAATGTTGATACTGTCATTACCTTATAAAATTCTCATTACCATGCGTATTTTTACGCCTTTACTGAATTTACATATTAAGAAATGCTGATGTAAATTAAATAATATCTCTTGCAGTAATTGTCATTAACATTAAATATTTATGATTTTTTTTTTGTTTATTCATTTTTTTAACATCTTAGACTATTCCTCATCATGGCTTCAATTCTCATGACGAAAACGATTTTGCCTTATTAAAATTAGGACATCTTGAAATCATTAGAATTAATATCCACATCAATACCATCTGTTTACCTGACAAAACTATCAACTATCAGAAATACACCTGTTTTGTAGCGAGATTGGGTTATTTGAATTCAAGTAAGTTGAAGTCATTATTTTCTTTGGATTACTGTTTGTATATTATTTAGTAGTTGATTAACTAAATTAACATTTGAATTTTATATCCGTTATTTAATACCGAATGAGTGCATATGAGTATAATTAATGATTAATTTACGAGCCAATGTGTATGTAACTAAAGAAATTAAAAAAAAGAAAATTGACAATCATATAAGACTATTATAAAGGAGAACTAAATAAAGAAAAAATATATAAAAAAAAATAATTCAAAGAAGATACATTTTCAGGCTTATTTAATATGATGAGAATAAAATATAAATTAGGTAAAACAGTTTGGTAAATTGGTTAATTCGTTTCTCTTTATGCCCAAGATTACGATCAATGTTGATACTGTCATCACCTTATAAAACTTTCATAACCATGTCTCCAGTTTTGTTTTTTTTTACCTTTCTAAGAACTTGTGCCACATATTCTTTGGAAGTTGTTAATTTTCTTCTCTGTTTTTGTCTTTTTCAGAAGTGGAAATGTGAAACCTGTTCTGTGATTTTCAATGAAATTGAAATTGAAAATGATTTTATGTTCTTAGTGATTAAATTCCAAGAATGTCTTTGTTTATTTGATTGATATTTTTAAGTTATATGTGCAGCTGAATTTGGCTTATAGACAGTTGTAGACTGTTATTTGAAGTCTGTCTTTACTAACATATTGTATAATCACCTGATCGTCTGTAAATAATGTTATATTGAGTCCTAACTAACATTGATCTCTGATTTTTTATACTTGCTTATACTTTTTCATATCTCTAGAATGCTTCCCTACAAGTTGGAAAAACCTTTCATTTGGAAACCATTAACAACCTGGTTGTCGCCAACGCCTGGTCGGCTGAGAAATGATCACTTAAAAAAGGAACTAGGTGTCCAGGCAAATACAGAGAAAATAAAACCATACAAAATGAAATGGAAAGAATAAGGCCCTCAAATAGAAATCGTGAAGAGGCATTACAGTGCAGCAATATTACAATGTTAAAAATTTTGTCTGTTAATTTCTAAATATTTGATTCGTTTTCCGTTTTTTGCCTTTTTATGTTTCTCCTTTTAGTCGATTAATGGCATGCTGCCATCAATATCCTAACATCTCTTTAAAAAAAATCCTAGTTTCCGAAGAAAATAACATGATATCACAAAACCATAAAATAAATAAATACCTATAAAATGCGTGGAGGCTCTATTGAATTTAAAAGTTAATGATATTTGCTCCAAGTTTTAATATGAAATTATAAAATTTTAAACAGATCATTCTGTTTGTGAAATATCAACTTAAAGTCTATGGAAAGAGACGCTTAACCGACTCTCCGTAATATTTTAAAAGTAATTAATTTTTGATTATTCAAGTCTTTTAGACAAATATGTCAGAGATTTACTTTTATGTGATACATACGTAAACTAGTAATAAATGAGGCTGTGTTTCAGAGTGATAATGATCACAGCTTTCGTAAAACTGTTAAAGCAGTCAATGCAGTAATATAGCGATTCTAGACGTGTTTTGATCAGCACATTGCCTTGGGAAAGAAAGTTTGCAAAAATTGTTGTAATGAAAAAATAAAATAAAATGTCTAGATATAAAGTATGTATTTGTCTTTATTAAATTGAATTTTTTTTTGTAGCGAATAAAATATATAGCAAAGAATCATTCAAAAATGTTTTTATTGACTTTATAATGTGATTTCGTTATAATCATAATAGCAATATGTGAGTAACATCAACAATAAAATATAACTTGTTTACCATTGATTTTTTTTAATATTTTTTTCTCATTTCGAATGAGTTCCCTAAAAGAATAAATAGTAATATTTAAAACATAATAATGGTATTGGTTTGACAAATCTATCAACTATCAGAAACATACCTGTTTTGTAGCGGGATGGGGTTATTTGAATTCAGGTAAGTTGAAGTCATTATTTCCTTTGGATTACTGCTTGTATATTATTTATTAGTGGATTAACTAAATTAACATTTGAATTTAATGTCCATTATTTAATACCGAATTAGTACATATGAGTATAATTAATGATTAATTTACGAGCCAATGTGTATGTAACTAAAGAAAATAAAAAAAAACAAATTGACAATCATGTAAGACTATTAGGAATAAGAATTAAATAAATAAAAAAAATATATAAAAAAAAAACAGTTAAAGGAAATTAATTTTCAGGCTTATTTAATATGATGAGAATAAAATATAAATTAAGTAAAGCAATTTATAGTAATTAATTAAATATTTCATTGTTATTTTGTACCTGTTCGAATTCTGAGGCTACAATTTGAAAGAATGCCAAAATATTTAAAGAAAATGCTGTGCAAAATACAAATTTAAATTTGTGAGTGCTTTCCATTTCTTTATTTAAAAACGATACCGTTTTAAGAGGATATATTAGAAAGTTTTTGATCATGTTAAAGGTTGTGGTGGTTAAAATGTAGCCTTTTCTGAGATCACTGAAGGCAACACTACAAGGAAAGGAGACTGACCATGGTTAGGTCGCGTGACTATTACCTGGACGGACGGCTATCGCTCCTGTCTCTTGGGGTGATGATCTTATTAGTCCTGAATAGATGTTGATGCTGCACATTGAAAACTTAAGTAATGTGTTGGATACAAACAAAAAGTATAGTTTATTTTTTTAACTCATATAAATTATAAAATTATCACATATTTCAATGACAATGACTCATTATAACTTAAGAAAATATAAGAAATCCTTGAAAGAATTTAATTCATATGAATGACATAAGCGAGTACAATTCCTGAAAGTGTGATAAAAGGTATTGAATTAAAAAAACCACACAAATTAATTTTACAAAGCATTTAATAAAATATTTAGCGTGTGGGGTCTTTCGCAAAATCCTATGCAGACGCCCCTTTTCAACACATTTTTTTGTGAAGAAATAAAAAAGATTAAGATTAAAGACAAAAGCACAATGATTTCTATAGATGTCAAAGATT
>JAFIDM010036364.1:0-12140 GCA_023159025.1 Thereuonema tuberculata | reverse complement strand
AGCGTATTTCATTAGTATGGTAACTGCATCTTATCCTGAAAATTTGAACTCTCTAGTATTATCCAGGCCGCAGCTATGAGGGTTCGATAATTCATAACCAGATGCCCCCTTTATGAGGGGTTGCAGGGTAAAAGTTACGAATTTCTTAATTTTGTTGTTGTTTGTGTGCTAATCCTAGCCTGTATACCAAATTTAAGCTTTCTAGTATCGTAGAGGTTTTGATGATCATGAATCAGTCAGTCAGTCAGTCAATCAGTCAATCAGTGACGGAATCGACGTATTTTAGGTGTTAATAAAATCCAAAGTATAAAAGCTAAATAAATGAAACTTAGTGTATTTCATGAGTCTGCTAACTGCATCTTATTCTGAAAATTTGAGCTCTCTAGTATTATCCAGGCCGAAAATACGACGAAAAGAGGGTTCGAAAATACGACGAAACACTTCCAGAAATATACGTAGTGCCCTTCCTGCCTTCGGCTCGTCTTGGCGGGGGCACTGCCATGCCCCCAGATACAATGTCAAAAGATAATAATATCATAATGATAAGTTATTCTTGTTAATTTTTCAAGAAATGTAGCAGAATTTTTGATGCTGAATTTGTTATTTTTCCTGTCAATTACTTGAGTAGTCAAAAATTTCGATAGATTTTATGAATAACAGTTTCTATAGTCTCATAGGGACATTTGTTTTGTAAATTTTAGGAAGAAACATATAATCTAAGAAGCCATTTATGATTTAAATTGTATATATTATATGTTGATTTATTAATGTATTTCTTAATGAATCATCTCTTTAATAAAATCCTTTATCTGTGTTTTGATCTCACTAGTTGGTTTTAATTCACCATCTTTATTCTTTTTATATCTTAATATTTCATGTTTCTTTATCTTTTAATATTTCAAACGATACAGCATTTTGTATCAGTCTTGATGCTGATTGAAGATTTTTCTTGTTTCAATCTGTAGACTTCTGAATTCTTGGATGTTTTTCGTCATTTTTTGATTTTTAAGTATATTCTTGATGGCATATCTTATGTTATCCTTGTTCTTCCTTTAGATTGTTGTTTTCTTGAAGAAAATGTTAGATTTTAGATATACTGTTAGTCTGAATATGTATTTCTTTGTTAATTTACAATGTTCAGACCTTGCACATTATTTTCTTATGAGTGTGTAATATATAACTGCTTTTTCTTTATGTATTCAGTAAAAAATTCCAATTTTATGTTACAGCGAAATATTGTTAAATACTGTAGACATTTTTTGATAAAGCTCCAAGAAGAAGCGAAACAGAAGTGTAATATATAAAAGAAGTGTAATATGTATTACACTTGTATTAAATTCATACCCATGACGTGATGTCTCTTGATTTATGTTATTCAAATGAGTACCCTCCCTTCTTATTGCATTGTTGCAGTTGTTAGCGGAAGCGGTCCGTAACCTTACAAAGAAACGCTGATATAAAACTCTGCAATCCTTAGGCTTTATCATAGAAATTATGATTCCAATAGGAAAAAGCCAGGAGATGTGAAATCCGATGACTGCGGAAGCCCTAGATGTCCTAAATCGAGAAAAGCTGCTAAAATTTATCATAATGCTTATTTAATCATAGGATGCAAAATTTTTATTAAGTTTAACTAGGCCATCTCCCGTGTACAGATTGTTCGTTATAGATATTTGAAGAAGAGATTTATTTACATGGACGTTGGTTGATATAGATGTTAAATGAAGATCATAGCTTATATACGATACTTCTGACGACGAATTGATTGTGACTATTCTTTCGAGTGAAGATAACCAAATTCTGATGACTAGACAAATTTTCCTCTTTGGCGGAGACTTCAGACAAATTTTACCTGTAGTCAAGAATGGCCGAGATTACGATATTATTAACAGTTCTTTGAAAAGATCTCATCCTTTCTCTCGTTGTCCATTTCGAAACTAATTGATTATCGATGATAAAACGATGGTTTATATGAGATAATCCAAGAATAATCGATTCCAATGAAAGGGGTTAAAGCAACATTTTGAAGTTTTGAAGACTCTTTTCAAGCCATCTCTTTTTCAAGCATAATAAAATTGGAATAAGTACAACAAAACAAAATAGTTGGAAGCTTAAACAAATTTCAAAAACACGTGAATCAATAAGTTTAGTTGTTTTTACAAAAATATATTAATAAGGTACAATTCAATTATTAAAAGTAATAATAAGAAGAAAATAAAATTTAAGATAATCTAACAAAACTCGATTCCAAAGAAAGCAGTTACCGCAACATTTTGAAGTTCAATAATGCTCATTTTGAATTTGTCGACTTCCTCGTGACAATAAAAAATGAAAAACCGTTTTCCATTGTTGCACTAACATTGGGGCACAACAACAACACAACAATTGCGGAGATATAAGTCAAAAAACAATATAAAAAAGTTGTAGTTCTTATGGTCTAACGGATAACACATCCGACTTCGGATCAGAAGGTTGCAGGTTCAATTCCCGTCGCGGAAATTTCATTGTAAAAATTATTTCTATTTTCCATTCGCACAGAAAATTGCGCCGGACATACAGACAGACAGAGAAATAAAAGATTTTAGTAATATAGATTAAGTTTGTTCAACTTAGCTGCATTCAGTTAAATCATTAATAAAATATTGAAAAAAGAAAAAAAAATTGAATGAGACCCTTTTAATTAAAATATCATTTGTTATCAAATTGAAATATGTTACTATTAATTAAAGCAGCCTTATTTATTTATTTATTTATTTATTTATTTATTCATAGGAAATGGATAAACTTGCTGCTCAATTGAGACGCTTGTATGGATCTAATAGATCTGCAGCCCATCCACTGCATGTATATTTCACAAACTTCCCCAAAGATGGCGTTCTGTACAAAGTATGTCAACAAAAGAACGATGGCTTTGCGAACTATATGGTAAGTCGAAATTCCTTATCAGTATAATGATATCTTGACATCTAGAGAAGAAAAGAGAAAAACTGATTTGCAGATGAGTTCATCATGGGTCCACTAGTTTCATCATCTTTGCAGATTTTTTTGTAGATAAGTTATTGAGTAATCTCAAAATCATTATTATACAGAATGTCGGTTTATGGTATGTTTAAAAAACTAGTAAATTTTCACTTAATATCTAATTTTTATTGAAAGTTCTCAAGTAGATAGAAATCATCTCAGCTGTGGGACTTTAAAAAAGAAAGTACATAATGAAAAGATGGTGGGATCCTGATGAATCCGATTTGGTCAATCTCAATTTCTTCGCCTTTATAATATTATTCTACAATTTCAATCTGAGTCACTGATCTGTAGGCAAGAATAATACAGTGTTGTTTAAGGTAAGGTATCTTAATAAGAAAATAAGTGTACCTACTTCCTCCTTATCTACAATAAAGTGGTTAACTTTAGAATGTCGTTAATGCAGGATTACAGATTTATTCAGTTTCATTGGAAAATAGATCTTGAACTACCATTCGTTGATAGAATACGAAATCAGCAAACACACCAAAAATTGTTAAAAAGTCCTTATAATAAAAATGTTTAAAAATACATTACTGAAAATCAAAAGGAGAGCTTTCGGAACCTTATGCGATTCCTTTATCAGTCGCACAAGATTCCAAAAGCTCTCCTTTTGGTTTTCCGTTATGTATTTTTAAACATTTTTATTATAAAGACTTTTTAACAATTTTTGGTGAATTTGGTGATTTCTGATTCTATTAAACGCAATTTTAACACACATTAAGCTTTTATCTAACCATTCGTTGATATGTCATGAATTAGATTTTTCATAACATTTATTTTTTTCCTTTTCTTATTTTCGTAAATTCCATTTTTAAGTGAATGTAAATAATCCTTAAACTTATTATGTTTCAAATAACACGGTTTTTAGTAGGCACAAATTGCACATTTTGAATTTTGACCATATTTCGCTAAATAAGAATATATTTCTATCATTATTTATAAATACAGTATTTTCGGGTAGAGTTTTAGAGAAACTCTGCTCAGTTTAGAACGGAAACGTGAAGTCGACTTTTATTTTTAGTTGAAGATGTAATTTAGCTTTTTTTTTATTGGATGGTCAGTTTATTTGCTTCATTTTACTGATTTTTTTTTACATTAAAGTTCATATTAAAATAATAATAATTTAAAAAAAAACTATTACTTGTATTGTCAGTGGTGCATTTGAAGAAATTTTGATAAACCTTACAAAATTATATTTAAATAGTTTCAATTAAGAAATACAACCAAATCTAAATATGGTTCAAGGAAGTGTTTTGGTTCCGGATAATATTTCGTCCAGTAAATGTCCTCAAGTCATCTTCAGATAAAATTTCATTACATCTTTATTAATATTCTTGACGCCTTAAGGTATTCGTTGTCAGAAAAATAGAAAGGAAGTCAATAGAACTTATACATTTTCCTACTTGGTTAGAACGGAACGGCGAATTAATCTGTAAAAGCTCATGAATATCAATCGCAATAGTAGTTGAAGAATTCTTCACCTTCTTGTCATACTTTTTTTTTTACCTATTTTCTCATAAATTTAACTACAGAAATAAAATATTGTATTTATCTAAATTCCTTTTCATAAAAGTAAATAAGTTACAATTTTTTATAAGAATTAGTTTAGAGATTTAGTGAAATTAATATTTATAAATTATATGCTGCCTTCTATGGCTTCGGCTTTCAGCTGACAGTTACAGTCCATTGTTATGGCTAAGGCAGAAATGCCAAGGACTTACGAAAGAAAAGAAAAATAATATTTTCATGAAAAAAAGATTAGTTTGAAGAAAACAAAATGCGTAAATGTTTTCGTAAAAATAAGAACAAGAGAAGTGCAAAGAACTTTTTAATTTCTTAAGGACGAACTTTCCAAGTTGATATGTTGTCGTTTATTAAGTTAAAGTGTATCGCAATAGGCCTTGCATTGCGCGGGAGGTTTCGGCTCCCAACGATTCTCGACCAACGGGGCTAGTTCAGGTCGGATGGTCAGCCCTCTCCCGAGTAAGAAACCCTGCAGCCATTTGAGAGAGGGCTGGGTGAACCCAGAGTCCGTTCGGAATAGAAATAGCCGTTGAAAAATTCCCGATCACCTCTGGGAATTGAACTAGGGCTGCTCCAGTCCGCAATCCAGCTCTCAAACCACTGGGCTACCGGACCCACTGTTGATAAATGCTATCAAACTCTAAATTGAAACTAAATTTCTTTAAAAATACAGAAAAACCTAAAAATTTGTAAACAATATATTAAAAAAACAAGATAATTAATGCTTTTAGACAGTGTCAAAAGCAAAGCAGCCCCATAATATGCACAATTTTATAAACAAAAGTAGAGTGAACCTAATCAGCGTTTTCAATGAACCTAAGGGACGCTTACAGCAAACCGGAAGTTGGGGTCAAAAGTGGTCGCTTCCGATAAAGAGGAAAACGGCGATAGACGTCCCCCCCCCCACCCAATATCGACTTTTCTGAACACCTTGATGGTGGTCACGTTTTTGCGAGACAAACGGTTGCTGAGATATAATAAAAGAAAAACGTATTGAAGCATCGACTTTTGACTCCCACATCCAGTCAGGGAGTGGTCCTAGAGGTCTGATTTTTTTTGGGACGTAGTCACCTATTTTGATGCTGAACACAATGGTGAAGGTTTCATTCTAATATCTCTAACCGTTTGGCCACTACAGAGTGTGACATCCAACAAGCATAAAAGCAAGAGCGACCCCCTATGTTTTACAGGCAAGCTGTAACCTAGGGGCCGCTAAAAAAAACATCAAATCAACTAAATTAGGCGTAATACAGACACAAACTATTGCAAAAAACTTGGTCATATACTTTCTTTTCTTTCTTTTTTTTATTTTTATCTTCTTCTGTCCTTTTTCCTATCGCATTTCTTTCTTAACTAGACTAATTATAAACTGTAATTAAATACACTATGTAACTATTTACTGAAAAACATTTTTATTTATACTTTTGGTGAAATGATTCCAATCTCTTTCTCGTACTCGTTACCAATGTTCCGATTCCAAATTAACTTTACGAGCGTTGATAAATAACTGAAGAGTCTATGAGCCTTGTTTATCTCACGTAGATCTTAACTGTTTGTTTATCTTGGAGACCATCATGTCGGACAGCTTTGCCCGAGTAAATAAAGCCGAGTTGATTAGAGCTGTATTGCATTGGACCTCTATCTATTGACCGATTGATCCTTTATGGCGGAGGCTGTCTCCTGAAATTGTCGTAATACTGGTTTACGACAGTCGTGGACGGTCCACTGACTTCTGGCGTCTTCTGCAAGAATAGATGCAGGAAGTTTTCTCAATTTCGACACGGAACTGGTCTTTTTTTAAGGGTTAACCTCGATTCGATTCATCTTAACTACTTTTCTTTTTCTTTGAAACACATCAATAACATTTGATTTGGAAAACTTTTTAGAAATGTCATCTTCCGTTTGAAACTTTTACTATCTTTTTCCCGTACTTCTTCAGTGGTTTTTGGATTTAATAAAATCTTCTTACCGCAAACATCGGCCAGTTTTGCCTTTTTTTTTTCCATTCTAAACACTGATTCAAGCAAAAATTCTAAAAAAGTTGATAAAAGTTTTTTAAAAATAATGTAATTGAAAAAAATATTTTCTGTATTTTTCTAAAAATATTTTCTAATATTTTCATATTTTCTTATTTTTTCGTAAATACATTTTCTGTATATGAAAAATATTTTCTTTTCTTGACAATAGAAAAAGTATTTCCTACTTTTTAAAATACTTTCTATTTTCTTTGCTAATGATTTTATTTATTCTCGTGATTTTATTTATTTATTTATTTATTTATTACGTTCTACGACTTATTTTATTTCTTTACAAAGATAATTTTTTGAATGATACACCAAAATAAAAGAAGTCTGTGTTTGAATCTTAATTGGATGTGTTTAATTTTTCCAGTTCGTTCTCTTTCTTTTTAATATTTAAGCTTACTAACACTAACTATTGAATCTTAGTTAATGATTACTTGGTTTTATTTAGATCCCTTACTCTGTTCCATTTTTCACCATCCAGTTCTTAACTAACACTCCATCCAATAATTTCTGATCCAGTATTATTCCACTTACAACCTGAATATCTTTATAAAACTGCATCTTCTCTATATAACTTTTTTCCTCTTTTGTTTGGTATATTTATTTTTCTTTTAGATCTTTATACAAAAGGAAAAGCTAAAACAAACACAATATGTGTTGCTTTAGTTATTTTCTATTTCATTAACTCTCTTATTTTTATAATTTCTATCGTTTTATTTTTTACTTGGCAGATGCCCTTCGGTTGATTATAACTAGAATTGAATACTTCAATATAATTTTCTATTAAAAGATAGCTGTATTTACTCTTTGGTTTTCTGTTGCCTTCCATTACAGAACATACAAGGAAAACTATTGACGTTAAGTTTAATTCGTAGAACAAGAAATAGACTGAGCTTATTGACAATACGAATAATACTGCTCTGAGAAAATGAATAGCTGAATAGTATTGTTATTTACATCAAATCAAAGATCTAAAGATTGTATTTCCGAAGAAAACTAACAGCAATGAAATCGGTTTTATCTTTGCGGGAAAATACATGCATATTGAGTTTTTTTTTTCTTTCTCCTTCTTCTTTAACAAACGCATTGGAAGCTTTCTTATTAAGAAACTTTCCCTTGAAAGTGATAAAATTCTCGTATTTCTAATCTGATGATGAAAATCGCTACAGGTTTTCGAACCTTGTAACGTTTTATTTTAATTTTCTTATTAAATATGTTTCTAATGTTTTTGTGCAAACGATCGCTTCATATTTATTACAGTTGCACTTAATACATTCATTTTGATAAAAATCTCATCAGAAAAGTATGATTTTTATGGTTTTCTTTTTTTTTTTTTTTTTTTACCTTATTTTTTTAATTATTTTTTTAAAGTTGAAAATGACATTGTCATCCATTTTAATTTTGCACGTGCTTTAAGAAGGTTAAATTAATTTAATTTGGGCTTGAAATTCGTTTTTTTAACTAATTTCCTTCAAATAGAAAATATAAAGATAAATTGTTAGTATTCAAAAGTATTATAAATATTCGAAAGTATTAAATAATAGACGTTTTCGCTACATTCTTTTCACGGCTTTTGTAAAAAAAACAACAAGAAAACTCAAACATTTTAATGAAAAAGCTTGCTTTAAATTCTTTCATAAAGTTCCGAAATAGCGTAATGCTATTTGTCCGATGTATTCTCGGTTAGTTAATAATTTAAACTTGTTGTTATTTCTTATAGTTCACAACTGACAATTGGCAAGAAGTTCTCATGTTGTTTGAATGAGACTTCTGTACAATTACAGTCGACTTTGGAAGTTGTTGGTCGTCTTCACCACAAAAGTTTTGCCGGTTGGAAACACATCCATTCATGTGTTTGACATTTAATTTGCATTCCAAATGGCAAAGGAAAACGAAACTGCCTCCCACATTCCGGATAAACTTCAGACATGTGTCATTCTTTCTCGCTGTCGGTGTATATCTTTCTTTACTATTCGTTCTACCATCTTTTCTCTTGTGTTGTCGTTCGTCTTCGTTACCTTTGTCAGAGCGTTTTCTTGTTTACTCAAAAAACCGTTGGTATCTTGGAAATGGAGGAAGGCTTCGGATGACAAGAACGAACAATAACACTCAGGACGGAGAAAAGATATCCTTATCCTTCAGGATTTTTAATTAAGAGTCGTGTATTTCTATCTTTAAATATACATTAAAAGATTGTCTTTCCAATGGTATATTGTTTTTGCAGATAACTTTATTGTAAAATTTAAGGACTTGTGTTAGAAATTGCTGACAACAAAAATGTATTAAAGTTTATTCATTAAATACAAAATCAGTATAAATGAACTTCACAAGATGTTCTGTTAATATAAGAACCTAGTGTTCGCTTGATTGCACTGAGTATGAGATATCATGGGCAAACTACAAGTGGAAAAGGCATTTAAGGAAATTAATAATTTAAAATAACCTCCGAAATTTTTTGACGAAAACGGAATAAGAAGTTCATGAAAGAAAAAGCCCTTTTTTTTAAATCTTGATTGTTTGCTTAATTTTTAGTTTTCTTTATTATTCCCACGCTTTTATTAACTCACATGGTCTGGTTTCCAGGTGAAATCTTATAATCAATCTTTAAGTCACTTCCCATCAGGCAATTATTTAGAAATCTTGCACATACAATCTTGCACACACCTGATGACAGTACAATAATATACTGATATATTAATACATTAATATATTCCGCCAAGGCAACACGTCCTTCCGTGCGCCGTTACCACCGAGACCAGCCGCTAGATATTACAACTACAACTACTTTTGAATTATATATACATAATTCTTATATATTTTAATCCTTATATAATATAAAAAGCCGTGGTTTAAAAAAAAAATATTAATTATTTTTTTTAAAGTCGTGAAAACAAATTGTCACTATACAAATACATCAAAAAATCTAAAATTCATTCTCCCGATCTATTTAATTTTAGTCAAATCAAATCAGATCAAACAAACTGGATTATTATTATAACAGATTAACAAAAATTCATTGTTGTTGTCAGTGGAAGTTAAACGCTTCGTTTCTGTCAACATCTGTTGGGATTCTTGTCAACGAGCATCTTTATCCACAGAGATCTAAAAGTAGAAATTTTCAGATATAAAAAAAAAGAAAAAAAAAAAAAAAGATAGATCGTCTCTCACAAAAATATACAGCATTTATTAGGACAAAAGTCATTGCCTAATTTTCCTTAGAAGAGCAGGCTATAAATAAAAACCCCTTCATTTTACGTTTTGATTATTGTTAGTCAGAAGGACTGATCGAAAATTTGAACGAAATACGTTTATGTTTCTGATATGGTAATACGAGAAAAATACGAGAAAGATTACTATCTATCTATCTATCTATTTATCTATAATCATTTATATATGTATAATCATTTCATTATAAAACTTGCTATAACGTTTTATTAAATAAAGATATTACATAAAAGAAGCGAGTATTATTTGGAGAGTTTTAACAGGTTCAATTTAATAGGAGAAAACAAATGAGGCATTAAACAAATTTACGAGTTTTTTTGTAAATACTAGCAAAAATACCCGTGCTTCGCGCGGCTTACAAAAAAGAGTTGTCCTGATATGGATGACGAAGAAATTGTAATTGTGGGATCACTTTGAAACTTTTCCAGTTGGTAAAAAAGGCACGTGATAGTTACAAATTATATTATAGATCTACTACTTTGCTTCTACTACTGTTACGTAAGCTTTGCACCGTAACGTAAAAAAAACCGCTTTATTTCTTAAAAAAGAAAAGCAAATTACATCAAGTAAGCTAAAAATTGAAACTTAGCATAAACAACACTCATGTGAAATTTCGGTTTGTAACTCAAGCGGTTTCGGAGATACGTATACACTGCAGGAAAGTTCCACCCTCAGGATCCGAATATCGAAAATTCATCAAATACGTATATTTTAGTTGACAAACAACACTCATATCAAATTTCGTGTTTCCAACTAAAGAGGTTTAAGAGATACGCGTACCCTTCAAGAATGTTTAGCCCCCCACCCCCGTTTGCAACCCTTAGTCCAGTTTTGGGTTTTCGTTGTTATTCTGAGATGCATGTGAACCTCCGTGCCAAATTTGATAAATATCTGTTGAGAAATGGCGTCGTTGTTTCAAGACAAACATACAAAACTCGCGCATACTACATAGATCACCTTCCTTAAATTGAAAATTCAAGTTTAACAACTTTTCTTTAGATCTCACATTCCTCTATACATTCTTTGTGTTTTTCTTTTTTTATGCCAAACGGTGGAATATACCAGTGACTCTTTGCTTCTGACTTGTCCTAACCATCTGTACACCATCAATCTCTACAAGGAAAAAAAAATAAAACAAAAACCCAAATAATAGCTGTTGATTTCTGTTTTTTTTTTTTGGTGAGCCAATCCTGCTGAGGGAGACTCGACTTTTTCACCCTCGAATTAGTTGGTCATCCATTTTAAGCCAAGAAGACCAGTTCTCCATTACACCAATTGTCAAGAGCAGCAGTGTTTCCGCTTTTCCTCGACTCTATTTCTCCCCTCTCTGGTCTGACCCCGTTCACACCATCCTTAGCCGAGACCTCACCATGTGCGTTTGAAACGACTCAAGATTTACGGTGGTAGAAGCCAGTAAAAGGCCCGTAACAGACACACTTCTCATCACCTTGTTTCACTTTGGTACCCTGTGTACTTTTATGATTGAGGTTGTGCCATTAAAACCTAAATGTCTATTCCCAAGTTGAATGTCTGTTGATTCTTTTGTAAAATATATTAAAAATCAATATTCTGTTTCTTTTCGTCGACGCGCTATTTCCAAATAGGTTTTTTCTTTTTTTTTTTGAAAACCTTTTAAATTTTTCTTACTATTTTTCTCGATACTTGTAAGAAAGTTCCAATACGATTGAAACCACTATTATAGGCCCTCTTTGATTTCTATGAACTTTTATTAGAGGCTAACAAATTTATTGACATATTATTTCCTTCTATGAAGTTTCAGTGGGTAGACAAATGGAACCTCCACAAATCTAAACTAAAAACAACAATACACATTAAAAATAAAGAAAAAGAAAATTCAGGTGCTGGGCTCTGCCAGCCTCAATGAATTTCTAATGCCAGAGACCAGTATATGAATTTTCTTTTTCTTTAAATTTTTAATGTATTTTATTGTTTTTAGTTTAGATTTGTGGAGGTTCCATTTTTCTTCCCATTGCCACGTCCAATCACCTCCCTTATGAGAGCTGCTTGTTCATTCTGACTACTCTCAACTGATGATCGCCAAGTTAGCGTGAAACAGGCTGTCTTGAGATGTCAAAATTAACATAGGTCTCAAGTTTTAATGTGTTCTATTAAGTTTTTACAAAGAATTTTAAGTAGTATTTACGATGTAACTGCGACTGATGTAACTGAGAAATCGTCAACATCGTTAGACTTCTTACAAAGATCCACAGACATCTGAAACGGAGTAAACCAACAAAGAATTGATCAATATGCTTAGTTCTGGTAGATCATGCAGTACTGAATGTTGATATATAAAATACATATTCATAAAATTCAGATAAA
>JAFIDM010036363.1:0-12143 GCA_023159025.1 Thereuonema tuberculata | reverse complement strand
TTGAACTTCGAACATCCGGTTTTGCCGTCTGGAATGGTAGCCATTATTCTTTTCTGGTTCCCCCAATCCCTTTTCCAATTAATTAACTCTGGAGACCACGCCCTCCTTCTCCATTTGGAGCACTATCTTCTGGATACAATCCAGATCAGCGGATGAGAACGGGTAGGGCGCCTTCGGACTGGAGGGTGAGCTCCCGTATCAATCGTGTGAGTGTAGCCGGAATATTTCCCCAACGATTTGTCTTGTGCCTCTTTGTATTTTGCGATGATGCATTCGAGTTTTCCCCCCGTGGCCGGGTTGTCCACGGAGACACGATTGCATCTAACTGAGTGAGAGTCCTCCATCAGGATCCGAGCCTCTCCTCCCATGAAGCGGAGGGACATATTGTATTGATGAAGATCACTCAATCCAAGGAGGCCCTCGGCGGAGGCTCCGGGAATCACAATGGCGAACACCTCGAATCTGCGGCGCACGAAGTGACTCGGGGAGTTATCATTTGCTGTTAAGTCGCCTGTTATTCGGTAGCTGCGCCGGATCGGTATCTCCTTACCGTCCGCCAGGGTGACCGAGAAATAACAGGGGCAGCCATTTTCGATGAGGAATGGTTCGATGTCGGAGCTCACACATGTCATGTCCGCCCCGCTATTGCACTGAAAGGTGATAGTTTGGACACTGGGGAGAGTCAATGTGACCTTAGGTGCGGGGGGTGACTGGTTCTTCTGGCGAGCAGATACGTCGAATAGGCGAACGGACGGGGAATGCCGCTCCTGGGATTTCAGCGGAGTGTGGAAGGGTTACAGGCTTTTCGTACTTTCGTCAGCCACTCGTGCCATTCACAGTCGTAATTGTCTTTTGAGTCGTCGGCATCCAGTCCACCGACGACTCCACTTAGTTTTCCGACTCCCTGCGGAATCGGCGCCCGCACCTGTTGGCGTACATGTCGGGTCTCCCGCATCTGAAGCAGGATATCCCTTCCGTTTGTGTAGCGGAGCACTGGAGGGATGGTCTGGCTTTAGCTCGGGCCTCCTTTTGCTCGTGCAGTTCGCAGAATCCAATTCCATCTCCATTACGGTTTCTCGCGATTTGGTTCACGTGAGCGGCGGGGTTGTCTTGTAACCCTACTGCCATCTCATATCGGCGGGCATATTTACACACATCCTCGGCGGTTTTGCATTCTTCTAGGGGGATGTGGAACCTGTATGCGGGTAGAATGCCTTTGTAGAGCAGGTTCACTAGCTGGTCGTTGCTGAGTATCAAATCTAGCATGCAAGTCCGCTGTTTCACATGCGCCACGAATATCTCCGCCGATTCTCCTCGCACCTGCTTGATCTCGCGCAACTCTTCCCATTCGTTTCCTCTGTTGCAGGGAAGTAGGAAAGTGCTCAAGCAGTCTTTCTTAAAGTCGTCCCACTCGAGCCAAGAGTCTGCCTTTATCATTCACCCACGGAGACAGTCTTTTTTCCGTCAGTTTGGGGAGGATCTCCACGAATTCCGCAAATTCTAGTCCGTGAGTTTTGATGAGCCTGTCGGCTTCGTATAAGAACTCGCGGACGGAGCCATCGGTTCTATCTGTCAGCTTGAGATGGGAAAACACAATAGCATGATCCTTGAGGGACAGCGGTTTTCTCGATTGTAGGCTGCTTTTGCTGCTCCGTTCCTGCTCGGCCGCTCTGCACAGGAGATCGGTCTGCAGATCGCACCTTCGCATGAGAGCTTCCAGCAGGCCTATCAATTTGTCCTCGCGCTCGGCACGTTGCCATGTCTGTCCGGGGCTAGGAACGAGGTATCTCCGGGCGTCGAAATTGCATAGGTCCACGTCGTCGAGTTCCGCCTGGTCAATTTGCATCTCCTCAAACGCTGTTTCATCCGAGCGCAGCCTCTCCAGCAGTTCCGCCACTCGTCCGATGATTGTTGACATGGGTCCCGCACTATTTTTCCCCAGACGGGCAAGCACCATTTCGAGACCTTTTCTCTTTATATCCTCGACGCCCCACATCTTGTAGAAAAGTCCGGAGAGAAGGGGGATGGAGTGAGCGAATTTTCGTTTCACTCCAACTGCATTCAGCCTGTCGTTTTCGGAAGTCATGATATGAGCTATAGAAGGGGGGACGAAGGTTAAAAATGAAGCGAGATTGGAAGGAAGGGAGGGTAATGGTTACGATTGAGGAGAATAAGCGAGCCAAGGCATGGGCTCCTCCGCACGTCAGTAGGCTAGTCGGACGAGAAGTACAGTTGATGGCGGCGATGTCCAACCAACGCTGCTGCTACCATGTGTTACGTGATGTTTTAGGCGCACGCCATCGAGTGTTCTCCCAAGCAAGCCACGGTTACGGGACAAAAGAGGAAAAAAGGTAAATAAGGGGTTGAATGAGGAGATTGGACGGGGAAATAAAGGGTGAGGTGCCGTGGAACGCTAGCCTAGTGAAGGGAGTTCGCCGATGGCCCGCGCCTTCTCAAAGATGAAAGACAGATTGGCTTCATAGAGTAAAAAGAAGGTTTATTGCGGGTACGGGGAAGGGAAAGATTGGTAAATACAAATAAAGGTAATCGGGAAGACTCACGGCGCCGGACTAAGCAGGGCACAGTCAGGTCTGGAGACGCTGGAGATCACCGGCGGTTTCCGGCGGAGGGACGTTCGCTGCTGTCGTCAATTCGTGGGCGTCAGCCGACTCTGGGGAACAGGAGGTCCAGATGCGAGCGGGTACTAAGGACGCTCCGCTCGATTTCTTGTCGGAGAAGAGGCAGCGGGAATCCAGAATCGCACCAAGTATCCCGGTGCTCAGCTTTGTGATTATTCCGACCTCTGATCGGGGACTCACAGATCGGGAGGGCGGTGGGGTTCCGAGAAGCGAGGAAGATCGAGCAGGGATTTTGAACCTGCTCCCTGACAATCTCATTCGCCGACTGTCCTTGTTGTCTTGTTTTTTTTTTCCCCAAGGAGCGAGATGTTGGTCCCCTTCCGTTGTCTCTAGTCAAGAAAGGGTGGCACCACTTATGTAGTCCCAGTTGGCCTTTCCTTTTGTTTTCCCCCTATTGAGAACAGAACTCTGATGCAATGCATAACAGGGGGACAGGGGAAATTCACTTTTAACGTAGGAAACAAACAGTTTTCACGGGCTGGTTGCCTTTGTGTACCAGCCATAAAAACACTTACTGGTCACTCCTAAAGTCGGGGAAAACACAGTTTAATATAGGTATAAGAGCGCCGTGTTGGCGGAGAATAAGGGAAGGAGAACCCTTGCAGCACCAGGAATTGATAGGAAGGCAGAAAATAAAAAAAATGATGGGAATATGTAGAGAAATAAGCAAGAAACGAGATATCGACGGAAGGAGGGGAGAGAAAGAGTTAGCGGAGGCGTCGAGGCACGAACTCCTTTTGTGACAATTAAAAGAATGAATACATTTCCTTTCTGTATGTTCCCACAAGAAAACACAGTTAGATTTTATTTTTCAATTTAAAAAAAAAAAAATTCAGTTTTTGTATGAATCGTACATCTAAGAAGCGATGATTTACATTCATTCCGTCAATTTCAAGGGCGCGCGCTATCTGTCACGTGCACGTTAGACAGCATTGTTGCGTTCCAATAAGCGGTCATAAGTCTGTAGGCGTGATCTGCACTTAGAAAAGCATCATAAAGCGCGAATTCATTGCCTACTTCTTTGTCAAGTGGCGTCGCTAAAAGGATGACCAAAAGCCGAAAGCTTTACAAGCACCACTTACCGGAAGAAAAATGGAAGTATGTCACCATTGGACGAGGCATGGATCTACCTAAGTGACAACCAAAAGCCAATGGTAAAAATTTTACGATCCTAGTGTTACCGCGAAAGCAAAGAAAACTTTTTGAGAGGATTCATGAGGAAAGTTGCCGCTGAGGAATGTACCTGCAAGGTTAATGCTCCCTTCTATCGAGAGCATGTCCCGGTCAACATCAACGGGAAATCTATACAGCTGTTTCATCCTTATTAGGAATCATCAGCCTTGATTACAACTTACATATTTCTTCTTATCATCATATATATAAAAAATTGACTCAACAAATCCTACATCTCTTTTTCTCAGCATTCTATATTTCGTCCTGAATAAGAGGACTTCTTCAGGAACCTCCAATAAATACAAAACATAATATGAAAAGAATAAAATACTCATGATAAAAGGATTTGGTTAGATAAAATTAAGGAATTGAAAGAAATATTAGCAATAAATGAGTATCCGAAAGAATTTATAGAAAGTATTATTAATGATTTTTTCAAAAAAAGAAAATTTGTGAAATTAAAAGAAAATGAAGAAACAACTAAGAACTATGTAAAATATCTAAGTTTACCTATAGGGATTAATGTAAATAAACAAGTGAAAGAAGTATGCAGCAATAATGACACGAAAATTATTTACTAAAAGGACAACACACTATTCAAGAAAGAAAGAATTAGCAAAAAAGGCAGTCAATTAGATAGAATGGGAATTATATATGCATTGAAGTGCAGAGATTGCGGGGTAATATACATAGGAAGCACAGGCCGTACGGTAAGGGAGAGGGTAAAAGAACACACGACGGCATATGAAAAGAAAAAAGAAAATATATCAGAATGGGCTAAACATTGTTTACACAAAGGTCACTGCCCTGACCCTATTGTTTATAATGTTTTCAATGTTAAAAATGAGAAAAAAACATATAAATTAGAATCCTGTTTAATAAATAGTTGTGTCTGCATTAATAGAGATAAATCTCTGAAGGTAAATGATGTCTCCTTAAGTTTATTCAAGAAATCCTTGATTAAAAACAAGAAACTTAAAGAATTCTTAACATTAACGTGAAATATTTATCAGAGAATGTACATGTCTGTTCAATTTAGATGTGATGTAAATTTCTAATTATTTATTTAATTTATGATTAATTCATATTATTTGGTTGTATTAACAAATGCATTTATTTGTAATATGATGCGATTGTTTGTTACAATTTAATTTGCAATATGATTTGTTTGTTACAATTTACTTTGTTATAATAATTTGTGTTCGTAAGAAGAGAAAGGTTTTCTCTTTCTTATTTTATTCCTTTTATATTATGTTTTGTATTTATTGGAGGTTCCTGAAGAAGTCCTCTCATTCAGGAGGAAATATAGAATGCTGAAAAAAGAGATGTAGGATTTGTTGAGTCAATTTTTTATATCAGCCTTGATGTTTGGTTCAGTTGTGCTAAGGTAAAAGCATTCTCGATCCAGGTAATGGACCACCAAGATAATAAAACAATCAAATAAAAAGTAATCCTGTGAAATCCACAGTATTAACCCCTTGTCATTGTCCTTGAATACTGATTAATAAATTTATACTTTTTGTGGAATTGTTTTTGTCATTTGATGCCAACCAAATGACTGGATTATTCATTGCATTATGTCACGCTACTGAGGAAACTTGAACAGTACCAACTAATTTTCACAAATTCTTTGATTTTAAAAAGATTTTGAAAATATGTGTTATTGTTCGTTATATTTTATAGTTTGGCAATTCTCTGTTTTTAAGTTATGGATATTCTTGAGCAATTTTTTAGAATTAATTAGAATATCTTAATTTGATGGTTAATGCTGAGGAAAGTTAAAATTATGAAATCGATTGCAAATCGAAAGTTTCCAAATAACGTTTGTCTCATAAACATTATAAATTAAACAAACTCAAATAAAAATACGTAAACATGTACAGTTTCTAAAATGTTATGCATAAAATAAAAACAAAACTTAATATTTAAACATGAAAAAAAAAAACAAAGAATCATCTTCGAAAATTAAAATCTCGTTAAACGTTACAGAAAATAAAAGAAACTGAAAAACTTTTTTTCAAATCTTTTCCTTACTGTTAGCTTTTTGCTAAATTGATTTTTCGTTTAGTACAATTCTTCTATTTAGAAAATCAGCATTATCTTCCAAAATTTTATGGTATTTAACTTTCATTAGAGACATTCTATAATTTTATTTTAATAATTACTTTGCCAGAATTTTGTACGTTCCATCTTTATTACCATTAAATATTTGAGCCACCGCATGAAGGAAGTGAGTTTGTGTTTTTCTTTTGTTTGAGATGAAGATTTCTTATATTGCAAACAATTTTATATTTTATATTTTATGTTTCTATTATGTAATTCAACAAAACTTGTTTCATGTCTGCCTAACGTTTTGTATTCACAAATCTTTGATGTTTATCATTCCCTTATCTTAACTTCCAAAAAATTCCAAAAATTGACTATAGAGGTGATCTGCAATTCTAAAAGAATCATAAAGCGCGCGTTCATCGCCTACTTCTTCGTCACGTTGCTGAAAGGAAGGCGAACAGCCGAAAGCAATACAAGCACCACTTATCGGGAGAAAAATGGAAGTATGTCACTACTTTGGACATGGATCTAATATCCAAGAAGCCAAGGACAATATTTTCTCGCCCTTTTGATGCCATAGGACTATCTGAGTGGTACCTCGAATGCAAAGGAAACTTTTCGAGAGGATTCATGATTTTTGCGGGTTACAGCTACAGAGGAAAGTTGCCACTGAGGAAGGTACCTGTAAAGGTCAAGAATAATGCTGCCTTTTATCGAGAGCATGTCCTACGGCAGTGACAAAAGGAAAGTGTGGATTCATCAGGATAAGGTGTCGAGCCATACAGCTAGAGCGACCCAGCTGTATATGGCCAATATGGCGACTGGAATCGGAATACGAGCAATCCCATACAGCAGCGGTCTGCAACCCCATTTGTGTAATTATGTAATCCCCACATAACATATTTGGCCCTTTCACAACAAAAGGTTGCCGACCACTGCCATACAGTATGATTCCTGTAAAATGACTCCCCCATGCATCTGCAGTGGTGTTCTGCGGGTTCGGATTACTTAAACGGGCTCTGGGAACACGACGAGCGAAAACAGTTGGACAGGGCTTTGAAAGCTTGCAAATAGGAGTGGAACAAGATCCCGCTCGTCTTTTACCTCCAACGAAGTCTTCTTCAATGGAAACTGCGATGCAGAGCCATTGCCAGAATGCAGGGGCACCCCACTGAATACAACCGGTAGTAAAGAAAAGGGTTCTGCTAAGTCTATGACGTGATGAAAATCGACTGAATAGACGTGAATCAACCCTCAGCTCCGTAAAGTTTGAATAATGTACAAATTTGGATCGAGTTCTTAGATTATAGTGTTACAAGTCAAGATCTACCCGGAGGTCGTAAGATCATTTTAAGAAAAAAAGTTTATGTCCAATTTAAAACTGTGTCAGGGATATAGTTGTTTGAATATACAATTTTTTGAATAATGTGCGCAATATTGTCCTTGGCTTCGCCATCATGCATCTTTGAATATTCTCTTATAGGTTTTGAGTGATTATTAACTGACGGAACTTTGAGGGTTATTTACCATACAATAATATTCTAGAATGGAAAAAAATTAACTTCGGAGGAACTCTGTATTCGAAATCGAAAATCCCATTATAAGCATTTTCTATGTTTCTTCATAGGTAAAAACATACATTTTAACCACGATTTCAAATAAAGTCTATTAAATACTTTTTATATTGCTTGGGCGGCCTTCATCAAGCAGCAAATTCCTGTTATGTTGTCGTAATAAAACTATGAATAACCATTTTTAATATTTTTTATATTTACAAATACGTATTAAGAGAGTTTAGCAAATTTACATTCTTTAAAAGATTACCGAAGTCTAGAAAAGCTTTGAATATCCTAACCGTGGAATCGTTTTCTTACTTAGATACGATATTTTGTCAATGAAATCTATACAAACCGTAATCTTTCAACCTTTGTATTTGCAATGAAAATGAAATTGGTTTTTATGTTCCTTAGTAGTCGATGTTAACTCATTTCTTCCTAACAAGTACGAAATAATTTTCCTCTGCGACAGATTGGTTTCGTTAATTTCCGATAGACGGCGAAGCTCAATCAGTCTTTTTTTTTTCACTTAGATTACTTAAAAGCCAATGAAATAACCCAATATCATTAAAGAAGTTCAGAACTATTATTTTTTTTAAAAGGAAAATTTCATTTCAAGTCAAGAGATTTTAAAAAGAAAATATTTCTGTTTAAAGATATTTGATGAAATTTTCTAAATTCATTAAGAGAAAGAAAGGGGCCACATGAATGCCTACATGTTTACGCAAATTGATTGACTTCATTTCTTATCAAAATTGTCTCGTAGTATCATGCAGTTCATGATAATTTTTTAATGATTCTTAAATAATGAAATAGATTTAAATAAAAAGAATATAAAAGTCGTTTATGAATTCTTTAAAATCCAAATAGATTCATGGAGGGCCCACATCGCCGCGTATTATACAACGCGAAATATTCTATCTGACGATTATCGAAGTCTAGAAAAACTTTGAATTTCCTAACAGTGGAAACTTTTTCTTAATTAGATAAGATATTTTTTTAATCCAATAAATGAAGCCGACGCACAGATATATAAGAATAAAAAACTACATTCTTATACATCTGTGCGTCGGCTTCATTTATTGGATTAAAACTATGATTAGCGCACGTAAAAACCAATCTGATAAGATATTTTGTCAATGAAATCTTTCTCTTTTAAATATATGAAGAAAGCTAGTATTACCAAAGATATTTCTTTAATGAAAGTAAATATGTGTTATCATTAGAGATAAAAAAATAAATTCATTTAATCTTATTATTTTTTCCCACTGTTTTCTAAATTATCATAAGTGAGTAACAAAAAAAATATATAAATAGGGAAAAAAATTTAAATACTTTCAAACTTTAAATCGGAAAAAATTTAAATACTTAAAATTTTTTAATTTCAGTTATTTGGTATTCGAGCACTGAATTGTTCTGCAATCGAATAAAAGTGACATCATTGAGCTAGCCAATAGAAATCAGTACTTTCCCGATCTATTTAAGAGGGAATGATACTGAGGCAGACTCCTAACCGGCACGCCCTCAGGTGGATACTGAAGCAAACTCTAACCTGTTGCTTCGAATAAGGAGCCATGGATCAAAGGATGCAGCAGAAGAATGGAACCCTTTGCTGACATCTTTCATGGACAATGTTGTTCTTGATCAGTACGGGTGAGGATGAGTGAGTACTACAGTATGGCTTCCTTAAATAATTTTGTCTGAAATTAATTTTTTTCTTTAAAGGTATTTATAGTTTAAAAAAGAATTTAATTTAGATAATTAGTTGTCTAAAAATATAAGAATAGCCTCAAGACAACCACTTAGCTGCTTTCTTTCTTCTACTTCCCTAGTCAAAATCGCATTCTTTTATCAGAACGTAATATTTTAGTTTTAAAGTTAAAAAGATTACTAAGTGTATAATCTTCCATTTTTAAAACAAAAAAAAAAGAAGAAGATTTTTCAACCGTAAGTAAATTTTTAATTTTTCTTCAAGCAAAGATTAAAAAGTGAATTTGCTTTAGAACATGCGTAGCCTTTAGAGTTATCTATAAAGTTGATTATCGTTTTGATAAAAATTTCAGAAATCTTAAATAAAAAAACCTAATAGGAAGCAGCAAACAAAAAATTTTTAAAAGAGATTTAAAAAAAAACATTTAAAAAATACTTATTAGACTTTCGATTTCCTCTCCGGAACTCCTCTTCAACACAATTCACTCTTATGTAGGTTCTAAAAATATGCATAATTTCATCTCAAAACAACCAATAAGATTAATAATTAAATAATCAGCTTCCAATTGGTGCCAACTTGAAGCCACGTGATTGGGTGTGGAAGAGGAGATTGCTGGCTGCCATCTGTCGGAAGAATTGGGATTCAGTCATCATGACGTCATCTATCATGTTTCAGCTCGTTGTTTATTAATACGTTCTTGAATTTGTCTCCTCTGTCTAAATGAATTTGCCAGAAACTTATAATTGTCAATGTATTTATAAATGTTGTTATTCGGTACTGTTTTATTATATGACCCTAATGAAGTGATGAAATAAGACTCTAACATTTCTATTGTGTCTTTATTAATATACTTTATTAATAATTGTCCAACATTAAAAACTTATAAAATTCACTAACATGGTCTGTATTGTACGTATGATACGTAATCCCGGAACCATTAAAGTTATCTGTTTTTATACGACTTCTGTGTCCAGCCATCCGTTTTTTTATACTTCGTTCAGTTCCTATGTAGAAATGTTTCATGCAAGGAATTAAATAAATACAACCTTTTGTTCATGTCTAATGCTTTATCATTATTACTATGAATGGGGTATTTTAATTTTTTTTTATCTGGTACTTTATTCTAATATCAGTACATCGAAAAATTTGTTGTATTCTATTAAAGATGTTGGAATAATAAGGAAATGCTGTCTATATCCTACTATCAAAGTAATTTTTTTGGTTTGGATTATAGCTGTAATTTAAACTGAGCTGTATAGTATAGGAAACAAATTTCTCAGGGTATTTTTTATTTTCGTCCAATTTTCAAGGAACAACTTTCTGTCGAACATATCGTAAATGCTTTGTTTACCTTCATAACCATAAGAATTCTTTTGTCATTAGATGGAGTAGCTGAAGCGAACGGCATCATCTGATTGTTAGCTTGGGGCTTACTGTACGGTTCCGTAATTACACTTTTATTCTGAAGTTATCAATACATTGAGAAATGGAAGCTTGTACTGTTTTCCAATTCATAAAGTTTTCATTAGAATTAGATGAAGATATAAAGTTTTCATTAATCTTTATCTAAAAAATTGAATTGCTCCAAGATAATATTATCAGTATTATCTTCGGTATCATCTACATATCTTTGAAAGAAGATATATGGAATTGTGTAAATATTAAATTTTCTAGGAATTGCACGGTAATTTCAGCAGGGATAGCCGATGATGGCAGTCACATGACCATTCCTTTATATTATTATACCACTTGATTATTGCCGTAAAATATTGATTAGAAAATAAAAATTGAACCAAAGTTACCAACAATATTTTCTCATGATTATCGAATTCTACTAATAATAAATCTAATGCTTTGATGAATAATTCATCAAGTAATTAATTCATCAAGTAATTGATCATAAGTAATTGATCTGAACAAATCATTAGCATCGATTGAAAGCATAACATTATCATTTCTAATTTTTAAATCTTTCAAATTTTTACAAAAATCATCACTATTTATTTACACGGCCAATGGAATTACTTCTGAACTGCTGCAATTTTTCCGCAATAAAACTTGAAACATTGTAAATAATAGAGTTACGGCAATTCATAATGGATTTAGTAGGAAACTGGTTTTTTTCATTCCTGTTTTTATGCACTATTGGTAAGACCCTCATTTTTGGTAAAAAACAATGTTCGTGAAGAAATCGTTTTTCGATAACATGATTATCTAATTGCGACAATTGTCTTCCTATTTTTCTATTAGTTTTCTTAATAATTTTTTAATAATAATTTTTTCTGTATTATATGAAATATTTTGTAGTATTCAGGATTCTTGATATGTGATTCAATCAATACATATCCGTGCTTTAAAAGCATCATGTTATTTCCTTTATCAGATAGTGTTACAACTATACCTTTAATAAATAAACACAAATTCTTTTCTTGTTCCAGATCAACATACTATATTTCAAAAACATCAACTGTTTTTTACATCAGGTACATAATAGATCGAAACTAAACTCTTCTTGTCTAGATTAATTATTTAATAATAATAGTTTCAATTCAAGTTGAGACCTGTCACTTATTAGCATGCGCACTGTATCGAAAACATAGTGCTCTAGACACACTCGATCCCCTCACGCTGCTCTCTGATTGGTCGGAATATTCCAGAAGCATCACAACCGCGTGACGTTCAGGGCACTGATTGGCTAAAATTTTACAGATTCTTCTAGAATTAGTTTTTCATATATAAAGCAAACGCAAAATTATCTCATTCATTATTATTGAGTTATTTTGGAATACTTGTACGTAGAATTTGCAACATAAAATGATTGCGGCGAAAAAAATAAAACCTGCCATTTTAATAGTGATTGGGAGGACGAATTCTTTTATCTTTGGCCAAACACACTTATCTTTGGCCATAATAAACGTATGTTTGCCTTGTTTGTCGAGCATTGCCTAAACGCGGGAACTTAGAAAGGCATTATAAAACTGTGCATAAAAATTATGAAAATGATTTTCCACAAAA
>JAFIDM010036362.1:0-12143 GCA_023159025.1 Thereuonema tuberculata | reverse complement strand
AAAATAAATGAAGCAATTTGAAGATTGCATTTTTTTAGTTGAGTTACAACTATGAGTTTAATAAATACAAAACAGTTGTCCGAAATGAATTGCAAATAGTGCCAAACAGCATCACTTTTATACTTTTATATTATAGCTAAAAAAAAGCCTTTAACACAGTGGGTTATTAACGATACATAGACCGTTCTCCGTTTCTGCATTTATGAAATACTTTTTATATGACAACATTTAGTTAAGACTTCTTTTTAAGAGTTGTTGAAATTTAATGAAAGTTTTGAGAAGATATTTTATTCAGTTTAATCTCTTTTTGAATTTCAATCGCCTCCTACAAAGTTAGAATTTCACTGGATTTTGAAGAAATCCTTTTTAATTTCACCTTCTGTCACAAGATCAATGCTTCTTAGTGAACTCCACTTCCGGCTGGTGAAATTGCTAATCTGTCTTTTAATATCCCAGATTTCGAAGTATCTACCACTTACTATGTTGCCTTAATATCTCAAGACAAAGAAGGACAGAAATCCAGTCTCTCGAACATCCCTCAAGTGAATATAGCTCCCAAAGAAACCTCTGGTACTTGGATATATATATTAGTCGGTGTTCTAATTGGTTTAACTATAATTATTGCTATTGTCATTTTTAAGAGAAATAAAAGTAATCGAACTGTCTGATATATTTTTGCCTAGTGAATTATTGTATCATATAACTTATTGTGGAGACAAGTTTTGTTAGAAATTATTAAAATTGTAAAGAAAATAAAACAATTTTTAAGAACTCATATATAGCGAAAAATTAAGAACAAATGCATTGAACCTCCATAAATGGGTTTGCTGTAACTTTTTGTGTTTTGTTAAGTATTATAAATCAATAAATAAGCTTTTTTTATTAATAAAACAGTTTCATTCTTCTTTTTCAAAAGTGTTTTGAATCAGAACATCTTATGATTGACATCCACATGAAATATTAGATCGTATTGAAGTAAGAATTTATCAACATTAAAACCACTTTTAATACAATAACTTAACTCAATTCCAAAAATGATGAATAAATTATTAAAGGAACAATTATAAAGTGATGTTTTAAAAAAGTTCAATGTCACTTTTAATTAAACTTAAATGACATAAATTAGTGATGCTATGTAGAAATTCGTAGTCACTCCAGGAACAATGACTTTGAAGACACTGTGGAATATGACGCCAAAATAGGATCCCCTTTGTGTTTCATTTTTGTTACTTTTAGATGGGAAAGTTAATCCTGTTGTTTCTTTGTTTGTTGAAAGCAATGATCGCTGTTTCTTTCGTGATTGACAAATTTTGCAGTTGGTTTTTAGGAGGCACATTATTGTTCAGTAAAAAAACCAAAAAAATTAAAAACCCTGTCAAATGCTCTTTTAAGATTAAAATTATATTATATTGATATTATTATTGGTAAATTATATTAGCCATGAAATAATCAATAAGGAACGTTGATAGCAAAAGTACCCATTAATAGAATCGGTAGTTTCAAAAATAGGATAAGTCAACATTCTCCCTTTTCCAAAAAAACAGAAAAAAACTGTTTTTTTTTTATATATTTATTTAACTAACTCTTGAATCAAAATGCAGCAACAAACAATTTTTTGACTTTTAAATATTTTTCTAAAAAATAAATTGTTTTGCTGACTTAGCCTATTTTTGGTTTTTGCACAGTAAATGTGGACCCAAATCAACACTATAGCCTGTAACAGATAGAAGACAAATGATGACCACTACCTACAGAGCAGATCTCGGGTCCCCAGCGGACACAACACACAGAAGAAGACGAAAGAAACAACCATGCCACAACCGGGATTCGAACCCAAGTACTGGCGCATTGGACGCCACGGCTGGCCGCCGCCCCAAATGAACACTGTAGATCCATTGAAAGCGAAAAATTAAAAAAAAAAAAAATTCTTAACCTGTTTTTGCAACTACTGATTAAATAAACAACTAAAAAGGAAAAAAAAATACTGAATATTTGGAACCGAAAAATAAATTCGTGAAAATTAAAAAATAATAATAATGGAAATGAATAAAGAATGGAAGAGGAAGGAATCAAGAAAATAAAAATAGGAAGAAAGAAAGATAACTTGGAAATTGACTGCCTGGCTTTTGCAGACGATCTTGCAATACTAGCGGAAAACATTGAAGATGCAAGAAGACAAATAAATATACTGAAAGAGACGGCAGAAAAGGCTGGACTATAAATATCTTATGAAAAGACGGAATACATGACCAATAGAAAAGATGCACCAAGACAGATCACAACAAAGTATGGGAAAATCAAGAGGGTTAATAAGTTCAAATACCTGGGAGAAATAATTCAACCAAACGCCCTTGACAAAGAAGCGGTCCTAGCAAGAGCAAGAAAAATGGAACTGTCATTCCATTTGACAAAAAATATATACAACAAGAATTCCATATCTATAAACGCTAAAATTAGGCACTACAATACAGTCATTAAGCCAGAAGGCCTCTACGCCTCAGAATGCCTTGCACTAAACACAGCCAGACAATTAGACGAGGTAGAAAAAAAGGAAAGAAAGATCTTACGGAAAATCCTGGGACCAAAATATGAAGATGGAAAATGGAAACTAAGAAACGACAAGGAAATCTACGCAAAAACAGAAAAAATAACTGACACAATGAAAAAAAGAAGAGTGGCTTTCTACGGACACATTAAAAGAATGAGTGAAGGTAGACTGACGAAGAGATTATTCACCTTCTTCGACAGAAACCCCAAGACTCAGATGACATGGATCAAGGAGGTCAGAAAAGACATGGAAGAAATGAAAATAGATGGAGAAGAGGTGGAGAGAAGAGAAGAATTCAGAAAAAAGATCAGGGGATTCAAGGGTTTTCAAGAAAAGGCAAAGAAGAAGACGGGAGCAAAAGGGACGGAAGAAAGAAGGAAACAACATTGCGAAAGAATGAGAGAATACTGGAAGAGAAGAAAGAAAGTAGAAAAATAATCATGAGTTATTTCACGTGGTCCATAGTCGGCCAAATTCGAAGAAAGAAGAATGGAAATGAATAAATGAGGATATTTTTATAAAGAAAATATTAGCCATTAAATAATAAATACAGAACATTAGTAGCAAGAAGAAACCAAATTAATAAACAAATAATCGAAAAAAAAATACTAGTGAAAAGTAAAAACCTGAAAAATAGAACTTTTCAGAGAAAAATAAAACACAAAAATACAAATGATCTTCTTTCATGAGTTATGGTAATGAATTCTTTTTCTTCTTATCGTCAGGCTTCTTGATTCCATATTGCGCAATTGTTTGCACAGAGATTATACATTATAACATCATGGGTGTACAATGATACATCAGGACTCCTTATATTTCCTGGTAAAAGAGTTAGCTGCATGGACCATTAAAACCGAATTATCAAACTCAATACGTTGTCATGTTGCACTAACGTGTATTGCAGCCAAATAGGTAGTGTCTTTTTTGGAGACTGCTCAAGCGTGCTGCTTGATGCGCTTAATGCGAGGACGACGGGTTTCACCAATGTAGATACAATGATTATTCACACATTATAAACCGTAGACTACATCATGCATATCAATAACATTCTTCTTGTTGACATTCCTGAAAAAGCTATTTGGTTACTTATTGACTTAGCCGCTACATGCAGATCAAGATCTCTTAATATTTTAACCAGAATAGGGTGCAATGTTTCATGGCATGGCAAAGCAATGTATCCATAAACCCTGTTCTTTTCATCATTTATTTCAGCAAATCTGCCCTCCTTCTTATAAAATCATTTATTGTTTTCCTAATGCCTCAATTGATGAAACTAAGCGGAAAATCATTCTGAAGCGTTATATTAGTAATATTATCTATTTCCTGTTGTATATTCAATTGAACACAGCCTAAAGGACCTATGCAAATATATTCTAATAACGTTAATCTTATAGCTGATAGGCGTGTATGAAGTAAAGTTCACTGTGACTCCTTCACTTGAAGGCTTTCTGTATACTTTAGAGATAATTGTGTCATTATTTCTAATAAGCAAAACATCTAAAAACGCAATTTTCTCTTTTTCTTCTTTTTCAATGTCAAACTTGATGTCGTCATTCACCATTTTAAAGATATCACGGATACCGTTGTGGATAGTTGCATCACTTGCCAGGGTGAGATCATTAAGGTATCTAAAATAACAAAGCAATACGACTTCACCAACTTCAAGAATATTGAGCGCAGTTTCTTCAATAAAAATCATTACAAGCTCAGCAACTAATGTTGGAGACTGCTGGGAATATTAAATTTTAGTATTCACCAATAGTAAAATTTAAAATAGTTGGACTGATAAGTGAATTAATATTAAATGTTTATGCTTGAAAAAAAAAATAATAAAAGAGAAAAAATATTTTTATTATTAATTTATTCTTTTACTATTAATAATTTAAATAATAGTTTATTACGCACTTATGCAAAGTAAGGGATGACGTTGTGTGACGACACAAGTTAGTCAGGTGTGAGACGTGTCAGATGTTAACGTAAAGTCGACCGGGAAAGTTGAACTGGTGATGCCGTTGTGAACGGGTGAAGTAATAAGGTTAGCCGACGGAGCTAACCCGACCCGGGGAGTAAAATGGAACGGCACCCACAGATAGAACTATGAGTAAGTTTCTTTGCTCAAAGAATAATTATATTATATCCCGAGCGATAATAATTAAAGCTAAAATTATTATACGAGGAATGAATCAAAGCGATTCATGAACATTAAAGCTTGTTGTATTTAAATTAACGCAATTAGAAGTAAAGAAGAACACATTACGAAGACGGGGAACATTGGAGTTAAGCCCGTAAGAAGAACTGAGAGAATTTATTCCTATTAGTTCAAAAGACTGTGGACAATAGTAATTAGTAACTAACAATAAATTTAATTAAATTGAATCGAGAATTCAAGAAATAGAGATATCTAAAGAAGAGATAAAATTCCAGTTACCGTGCCGGACTAATCCATTGAGAAAAGGAAGGAAGTATAATTCAAGACTTGAAGTTGCCTATTCCAAGACGGAATGAAGTAGCTAAAATTATATTGAACATTAAATAATAATATTAAGCAATATAATAAGAAGATATTATTCCGAGTCAAAATAAGAAAAAATTAAGAAGAAGATATTCTGAAAAACTGGAAAAGAATTCAAGAGGATATTCGAAGAAAGAAGATCGACTATCAAATAGATTTATAAAGAAACGGAAAGTAAAATCTACAAGCGGATACCGTTTTACAAGAAGAGTTGGTAGTCTACTATATGGATACTGCTGAACGGATAGAAGAAGAATAAAAGGATAAAAGAATAGAAGACAGCTATAACTAAAGTGTTAGTGCTTCGAGTAATAATAGTTGGAAAATTACATAAAAGTGAAACGTGCAAATTTAATGAAAACTTCATTAAATTGAAGTTGTGCGCCAGTGCTTAAGTGATAAAAGAATTCACCGAATCAATAATGAAGTGAGATGATAAGAAGACGACATTCTGTGAGTACTATTATTTATTATAATAAACTAAGGAATTAGAAAATAATTATACAAAGGAATAGAGTTATTTAATGAGTTGTAATAATCACAGAGTATAGTTCTTTTGAATTAGTAGAAATAATAATTAAACAATTATTAGTGAAATTGTATTGTTAAAGATGAACAATACAAATTATTGTGAAACATTCTCATAGGTATTATTAGTCTGTTATATATTGAGAATATTTGCATACTAGGTGAATATACACTATAATCTCATACAAGTGATATCGAGACATTGGTTTAGTGTAAATAATTTATATTGTAAAATTCACATCGGTGAAAAGCCAATTATTAATATAGTGAACTCTAGATTATAATAAGTAAATATTCATATTTGTTATAAGTTTGTATTGAAGTTCAAATTAATGCATTGAATTATAATAGCATTTATTTAGTTTAAATTGGAAATAAATCCAAGAGGATTAAGCATATTTTTCCTGTAAATGCAAAAGGGCCTTATTTGCTAATTATTGCATCTGATAGACAAGCAAGAATTATTAATGAATGTATACATGTGTATTTTGTTTTGTTAAGAGTGAAATCAAACTCTTAGAATTTTGTATAGCAATTTTGAATTTGTTTCAAAATTAAAATTTTGTTTTAAAATTTTTCATGAGCGTAGGGCATTATTAATTTTACACACCTCTGCTAAAACCAGTACGAATTCTGATAGCAGTACCAAATTTTTTTCATCATATCCCTATCAGAGACCCATAAATAAACCTTTACTTTGCATAAAATAAGTGCCATTAAATTGCAATAATTGCGTCTTCGTAAAGAATCGAATAAAATTAAAAACATGTTGTCTTATTTTATTTTCATTTTCCAATTCCAGGTTTTTCTTTTTCAAATAATAGGAAAGCGCCTCATTAATGACATCAGTAGAAATAGAGGTGAATAGCGCATTCACATCCAATAAAAATAAATGATTCCTACTCCAATCAACTTGGTTCTTTCTAATTTTATTAACAAAATCAAAGCTGTTATTACCAGCATATTTGGGACTGGATTTTTATATTATGTAATTCCGAAACAAGCAGCTTACTTATCAGCAAAATAACTGAATTATTACAATTAATAATGATTCAGGCCCTATAGACTCCCTTTGGGACAGACCCATTATTCATTACAGTAATTCAGTTCCATCCATCCATAGTATTCTGTCCGGAGACAGGTCCATTTCTATGGAATTCGCATGGAATTCCCAGAAATGCCTGGGCAAAGATACTGTGGTGGTTTCCTGTTGCCTGCCCCAGAACGCCATTAAGGAATGACGTCAGACCGAAGAGAAAGCGAAGAAGAGGCGAACACAGGAAAGGAAATTGAAACAGCCAAGCTACTGCCGGGATACGAAGCCAGGTACTGGCGCACTGGCCACAACGGCAGACCGTCGTCTAGACCACACGGCCACGCCAGCACGGCGTAATTCAGTTATGGATACAAATATTCTTTATTTATCATTTAACGGCTAATATTTCTTTATAAAAACTATGCTCATTATAATCATTTTAATTATTAATAATAATTAATTATTAAAATTATTATTATTAATAATATTTAATAATTATAATAATTATTATTTTTATAATTTTTAATTATGTTATTTATTGTTTGCAATTTTTTTTATTGATTAACATTTTCTTCAAAACATTCCCCCATTACATTTATCCTTGCTGTTATTTACTATAACAGTACTTTATGTTCCGGTGCGATCTCTCACCAAGTTCAATGGATTACCCTCGTCCTCAATTGCAACTGTTTACGCAGACTGTAATTAAGATTAAACCACACCCCGTTTTGAAATTGAACTGTGCCTTCCTGAGGTCCCATAGGATTGGCTGTAACATCATTTGTCTTATGTTAATGCGGACTTATCCTAACAGCTTTAAATTTGTAACCTCTTGGTTACATTCACCTGAGGATGCTAGACGGTCCGCTAGTGAAATCCGTCGTTTTCAATTGTACATATGTTTATTTTTAGCCTAATTATGTGTCAATGTACCCAGCATAACTAATTCCACACACGTGAATAAATTTTTAGTAAACATTGATAAAACAACTGTTCCAGAGTAAGAGAAATTAACAGTCAATTCGTAAACAAATAAATAAATATACAGGGTGATTCAAAATTCTCCGTACAAACTTTAAAAATAGGTCAGGAATACAAAAACATATCCATATCAATAGTGAACCGTATGTTCGCAAAGTCACCCGAATTTGCTAGAAGATACAGTAAGGTTCACAAATAAAAGTAAGGTAGACTCCATGTTCATTAGCCTTATGTTTGCAATATGACAGTTAGGTATGCACTTACAGGTTCACAGTAGGTGCTCTAAGTTCCTTCTGCCATCAGTAATATACGCCTCACAACGTCGATGCATAACTTGCAGGACATGTGCAAAAAAGCTAGGCCTTTATCGGACACATCCAGCTGCCACAGCGACTGTTGCGATGAGGCCAGAGTGAGAGGCAATGGGTGTCTTGTAGATGACGCCTTTCAGATAATCCCAGAGGAAGAAATCAACTCGCACTGCCCAACTAATGTGCTGCCAAACAGCGCCCTCTAGCACATTCGGGTGAAGTTTGGAATTCTTTATTATATTTCCACAATTAAGTAAAAGCAAACTTACGAACAATTGATAGTACATTTCTTCTTCAAATAAAAATTATGAATCTTTAAAACAGAAAGTTGTAGACAAAGGAAAAGAAGAAAGATCAGACAACAAAGTGAGATGCAATACTAGAAAATATATGTGATACAGTTACGTTATTAGTTTATTGAATAAACAATTAAAGTAAGAAGTAGCAGAGAAACAATAGTGCATCAGATGTGACGAATAAACAGTGTGAAAAACTTCTTTTTTGCGTTGTAAAGACAGAGTGCTGGAACTGTTTGAAGCGAAAAGTCGGATAATAAGTCTTATGCTGCAATGAAGAATTCTACAAGAAAAAGTAAAGAATTCCTCAATAAATGATGCCGACCTTTCATTAAAAATAAGATATGAGGAGTGTTTTATCAAACCGTGCCAAGTCTAGTGGAAAGGAACAAAACAAGCCAAGTCCTAACAATTGAAATTGATTAAAAATTTTGAATTGCCAAAATATTTCTAAATTTTACACTAAAGCATTTCTTATATTCAATTTAGTTAGTAAGTAACTTAATTTAGTTTCTATCTACACATTGAGTTTCGTAAAACGTTTTCACTCATTTGCATTCATGAAGTCTCCAAATCTACATTTTGATAAAACACTCCTCATATACATATTTAGAAAAAGCTACTGAAAGATGGAATATTTTAAGCAGGAAATTATATGCTGTTATTTGAATTCCTCTGAGTGGTTTTATGTTGCAACTAAGAATATGGAATATGAACTTATGTTGCTAAGTTCTTCAAAATAGCTTTTATTTTCTTTACAATTTCTAATACTTTACAACAAAAGCTTAAAAAAAATTCCATAATAAGGATGAAACAGCTGTACAGAATTCCCGTTGATGTTGGCTCAATGTGCGAAGGCATATTTATTGTCCGGTTGGCGATTTTCTCTCCATTAATAATTCATTAGGCTAAAATATATCACACAATTCGCTTACTTTTGTTTCTCTTAAAAATAACAACAGCAATAACTATAATTATTATTAAACCAATTGAAGGGCCCCAAGGACAAAGGTGTTAAGTAACATCTTGGCAGTTTCGAGATATTTAAAGTTAAGTTAAAGCTTGGCTGCTCCCTCAAAATAAGCTGTATATTGTTCAGAGTAAATAATTAATGATCACTAATATCTAAAAATTGTCCTGAAAAAACATGATTTGTTGAAACCACATTTATTGGTCGTAACTCAGTCGTAAATGTACTTAACACCTTTGTCCTTGACACAACACGCTCTTAAAACAGAAATAAGACGTCACAAAGGTGTTAAGTATAAATAAATTTTAATAATCATTACATTATACGAAGAGTAAATGTACAATACAAAATTACGGTTCACTTGAGCAGTTAATTTCGTTGTAGAAGCCTTGATATACATCTGGCATATACTCCATTTGCTGCTTCAAGTCATTAATTTTTTCTTCTAAGATAATGTTGTGCTGTCTAACCTTTTTCGGAATGTAGTTTGTGATATCTTTCTGCCCACGAACTCGAAACAGGTTTACTACTTTAAAATCTTCGCTTTCATTGAAGGATTTCTTGTACTTGTATGACCCAATCTAATCAGCCCTTATTCATCTTACCTCATGTCTGAATGATATTTTCTCCTTGCCAGCATTTAGCAAACGAATAGCAAAATACAGGACTGATTGTAGACTATAAGTGTCAGAAAACTTTATCTGCCATGTCAGTTACTACCATTGTTTTTTTCTTATCAACTGCATCAATAAAGGTCCTATAAGTATCTGCCGAGTATATTTTCTCATAGTTTTTGACCACTTGCTCAATAAGACCGAAATCTCTATCGCAATCTAAATATGCATGTCCTACAATTGGAAATTTTTGATCAACAATAAAAAATATACCTTTCCACACGAGGTAATTCCAGAAGCATAAGAGTAAAAAAAAAAAATATTTTGGCCGCCGCAAGAATCTGATAAAGTAATGAGATGGGTATGGTTTCACGCACTGATCTGTATAAATGCCCAAAGAGACTGACTACTTCATGACTATCTCATGAAGATATGTTTTCGGTCCACGCTTACATGTATGCCTGCTCTCCTTCACATGATGCTAAATGTACGCTCAAGTAGTAAAACCATAACTGTCTTAAATACAACGCTATTGAAGTGCTTAATTTCGCGAAGGCATACTTTGCTGCATGTCAAAAATTATATAACATTTGATTGGATCTTCCTTAACAGATTGTTTGTCCTGTTTTTTTCTGTTCGTAGTCCTCTTCATACTCTTTCTTGTGTGTTTCGCCATCTTTACCCGAATCGCATGTTTTACATATATTACTCTTTGGAGATCCAAACGACAGATTAAATTCTGTTACAAACACCTCACTGTAGCAGCACTTCGATGCCCACTCTTTTTCAGGTATACCGGTGTAAGTGCAGCTAGATAAGTGGGTTCGAACGTTCCTTTTCATAATATAAGAAATTTTGTTTTGGGGAGCATTTCTTCCTGTTTTGATTGGGCTAGAAGTTGACTTTCCAGATGCAAGTTGCTTTTGTTGAAGATCTACTTTTTTTCTCCCAACTTGTAACAAGTTGCAGGAAGCTAACTTGCAAACCTTCTGTGTTTTCTCATCAATTGTCACTGAATAGATGTACGTAGCTGACCATCGTTTATCTGCAGTCGCCTTAAAACGGGCCACAGGCAGCAAGGTAATTGATTTAAAGATAATGGCATTTTGTGCCACGTACGATAATTTCTTAAACTGTTTAAATATTTTATCTCTTCCTTCTGGAGAATTTGTATCGACATTTATCATAGCAAATTGTACTACTTTTTACTTTTTGTGCTGGAACTATAAATCCTTTCCTATTCACATACTTCTTCCCTGCTGCCCTAGCTTCTTTTGCAATGTTTTTTTTTTTTTTTTCAGTTCTTCGGATTTCATTAAATGATCTACGGCTAAGATAGACACTTTCAGAAACTTCTAGTGTACTGGTGTTTGATTCTGATTTTTCTTGCCATTCGTTTGCTTCTAGTGCTATTGTGCAATTGTACTCTTCTGAGCTTCGTTTCTCATCTCCAAAGAGTTTTAACCATATGTTGCCCCGTCCTCAACATACCTGACAACATAAGCTGACGTTTTGCTTGTTTTATGGGGGCAGCCATTATGTCAAAAGAAGCTCCATCTACGCTAAGTTTTGGACTTAACACCTTTGCACTTTGAAATTTCTGTAGCTCAGGACCCAACTCATGCCCAAAGGTGTTAACTGTACTTAGAACCTTTGTACTACAAATGCAGTAATTTTTTATTGTTACTTAACACCTTTGTACTGAAGTAATCGTTTAAAAAATATGAATTGACATTATATCTTTTGCTACCAGATGGGCTATCATTTAACATCTTTGTTTATGCTTATAACAGAAATTTCGTGAAATTGTCGCTTAACACCTTTTGTCCTTGGGGCCCTTCAATTAGAAAACCTACTAATATCCAAGTACTAGAGGTGTCTTTGGGAGATATATTCACTTGAACGTTATTAGAGAGACTGGATTTCTGTCCTTCTTTGTCTTGAGATATTAAGGCAACATAATAAGTGGTAGATACTTCGAAATCTGGGATATTAAAAGACAGATTAGCAATTTCACCAGCCGTAAGTGGAGTTCACTGAGAGGTATTGATCTTGTGACAGAAGGTGAAATTAAAAAGGATTTCTTCAAAATCCAGTGAAATTCTAACATTATAGGAGACGATTGAAATTCAAAAAGAGATCAAACTGAATAAAATATCTTCTCAAAACTTTCATTAAATTTCAATAAATCTTAGAAGTAAGACATAACTAAATATTATGATATAATATTCTAAATATTGTTGATTTCTTTCTTTATGTTTATTCGGGCACATTATTCAGATAAATACTTGTTATTAATTAAATACAAGGATTTTTTTTTTAAATTGAAATACTGCTATTGAAATAA